>JAENPR010000916.1:0-261032 GCA_018135685.1 Themeda triandra | reverse complement strand
TTCTTCTTCTTTAGCCCGTGGATATCGAAACAAACGAAAGTCTATCACTTAAACGAAAGATTTGGAAAACAAAGCTTGAATTCACGAGAACTATCGAAATAAAACAAACTCAACCATTTCATAAAGAGACATCCCCCAAGCCCGGGTTTTACCGAAAGTCACACCACAACTTGGCTTAACAACTTTCACAATTTCCCTTCCAAACTTAACATCAGCAGGTTCAGAACGACGAACCTCCCAAGTAAGCGACTTTCACTTTTTCTGTTCAAGGACTTGAGTCCTTGAAGCACGCCCACCACGTCCTTTGACTGATCGCGGGCGACCTCTTTGCCCGCGCTTTTTTGGAACAGCTTCCGCAACGGACCTCGGATCAAGTCTCTAGAATACGGGCGCCGATCAAGTCGAACATTCGATTTAAGCGTCGCCGACCCGAACTGGACGCATAATTTATGTTCCTTTTTGCCATAGGGGCCGAAAATTTCGGAGACACGGCTTTTCGATATGTTGCATATTTGGGCTTGTCATCTTCTGTAATATGATCGAAATGGGTGTCGGGAGCTGTACATCCGGATGGAGTTGTGACGAAGTGGTCGAATCCAACATCAAGGTCGAGAGGCAGTTGCCCCAACACCATCCACTCTTCCGCTAGGTCACGGCTGGTTTGTTTGGAGGCAGTTCGCCAAAAGTACTTACTAGCCTCCAATTCAGCCTGGCTTGGAACAAACTCAGCTTTCGCTCCCTCCACCATAGGCGAAAGCTGAGACACTAAAGGATGGGCTCTGTCCAGACCTTTAGCTTTCGCAGCTTCAACATCCGCTGGCTCGCAAACGCGAATGTAGAACCAATAATCCTTCCAGCCTGACCACTTGCCCTTGTAAAATGGAACCAAAGTTTGAAGGCGATTATGAAGGCGAGCAGTAAAGTTATAACCACCATATTCGGAAGTATATCGAATCTTCTTTTTCTCGTCGGACCTGCTGTCCAATCGACCATAACCGCTGTAATTCTGAATAAACAACTCGGAGTTGAGAGGAGAGCTGATGAACTTTAGCCCCATAGCAAAAATACTAAGGCGGCTAACACCATTGGGCGTAAGATGATGAAGGCGCAGATCCGAATCTACCAAGAACCTCTCCAACAAAAGGCTCACAAGGAGCAGTCGGCCATTTCGAAAGTAGTCACGAAAAACAATAGCTTCATACTCTTTGGGTTCAGGGATAGTTTCATCTTCCAAAGCCCTGCACCTGTCACGAACCTCTCGAGTCATGTACCCTTTCGTCACATAAGCTGTCCAGTCCATCCTCGTCAACTTTCGACACTTTCAACTCATAAACCAGAATGCGGAGGAAATCTTTTGGCTTAAGATTTGGCTGAGAAGTCGCAGTTGCTTCCGCATTTTCATCCTCAGGTTCATTATCACTTCCAGCGTCAGAGCCATTCGCTAGAACCCCATCAAGGTCGGGCTCGGACTGGTCATCCAGATTCTGAGAGAGATCGACTCTGTCCGTGGGAACAAAGCTGGGGATTTCGAAAGCATCGTCAATTTCGACATCTTCTTCCGTTGCATCAAAAGCGCGCAGCCAGACAACGAGCAATTGGGGGAGCAGGTTGCTCTCTACTTTCCAGAATCGTCTTCCGAATCGAGCTAGTAGTAACTTGTTTGGTCTCCTCGTCATTAACGAAGAGGCAGATGCTCACGAAGAGTTAGAGCAAGAAGAATTCACGGAAGAAGACTCACTCGCCATCTAAAAAAACGCGAAAGACCGAAATAAAAAAACACATCCCTTTTCTTTCTACCAAAGAATGGAAATAAAAGTACAATGCGAAAAGCTAGAAGTCAATAACTTACCGAAAGCCAATCGGACCAGCCGCAGGAATGAGGGCTGCAACTTGCAAATGACTGAAATTCACCGGGGGGCGCGCTTTTATAGGCGCGGTCGGCAACAAATCCTCGGTTTGCGAACCGCGCGACCGCCCCCACCATGCACGAATCCCGAAAAGATAAATCAAATTAAAAACAAAAGAAAAAATAAGAAAATTCAGCAATAATGAAGGAAAATGGCGGAAAGCTTAAAATTTGATCAAAAATTTGAAATTCGAATTTTGAAAGACTATTAGCGAAGGCGAAAGATTATTAGCGCGTAGGCGAAATTTCGAAGTTCAAAGAATTTTCAACCAAATTCTGGGGGCGGCGTAGGCGAAAGATTATTAGCGCGTCTTGGCCAAATGAGCTAAAGCCACGACGGCGCTAAGGGGCTACCGTTGGGTGTAGATCGAAGTGGTCCACCCCCATTCGCCTGTACGTCGCCGAAAGTTGAGAGGCAAAGTCTTTCGCCTGAAGCAGAAGTACTTTCACTATTTTCGGTAGTCGAAAGCCATGAGCGAAAGTTGAGAGGCAAAGTCTTTCACCAACTCGATTGATCGAAAGTGAAGAGCGAAAGTGGCTCTTCACTTTCGTCGGGACGATCGGTCGAAAGTGAAGGGCGAAAGTTGGCCCTCACTTTCGTCGGACCCGATCGGTCAAAAGAATGAGACAGAAGGTGGTCCACACTTTCACTGGCTCGATCGGTCGAAAGTGAAAGGCGGAAGTTGGCCTTCACTTTCGCCAACTCGGTTGGTTGAAAGAGGAGGGCGAAAGTGGTTCTTCACTTTCGCCAATTTACAGGTCAAAAGTTGAAGGGAAGGACACATTCGCTGTTTGTCAGGTCGGCTTCCGACATGGTGTCAACTTATGGATTAGTTTCGTCTAACTTAGTGTTGGCAAGTTGCAATATTGATTTGGAGCAGGTGGGACCTCGGACACAGCAGATGACTGGTGGGCCGAATCTCGTGGGCCGTGATGGGCTGATTTGAGCCCGTTCAAGTATTGAAGAACGGCGGTGAAGGTCGGTTTTGAGGAAGAGAAGATGATTCTACCCTTCACGGAAGGGAAGGCAGTAGCTTAGGATCAGGGGTATTTTGGTCATGTAAAGTCTACGGACTACTATAAATAGACCCCGGGGCATCTTGTAAACGGGCCGAAATTTGAATGGAATAAAGCTGTTTGTTTCATTTCGCTATAAGCATTCGTTGTTTACTTTCGTCCCTTACTTTCGTTCTAGCTTTCGGTTTACTTCTGCTGGTGTTCGGTCGTTGGAGCGAACACCAACATATAGCATCTGTGGGAACATCCTTGATAGTGAATGTGCTATAAATCTCCAGGAAGTGTTGGAGATGAGCACTAGCATCTTCATGGGCCTTCCCACAGAACTGGCTTGCTTGCACCATGTTGATCAGCACAGGCTTGAGCTCAAGAGCTCTATCGATGTCCGCGGATGGTCCGGAGGAATGTTGTCCGTAGTGGAGCCGAGAACTCACGGAGTAACTTGTTCGCCATGGCTTCAAACGCTCGGTGTCAAGTCTCTAACGAAAGATCGACTTTACGCTCCGACAAACTTTCAAGTTGAGTTGATGATGATTGATTGGTCTTCTTCAACTTGTTTTAGGTCTTCCGAATAAAGCTTCGGATTGTCAATATAATTTTCGGGGAATAGTTGTCTTGATTACCATAAGATACACAAGTAGACAAAACAAGGGTAATCCTGTAGAAAAGGGTTAGTATGACAAAGACAACTCAATCACATTATCTAGTGCGGTCTTTGCTCATTATCCATTGGCTTTCAACCTTCCCAGAACGGCGCCAAAAATGCTTGTTGATGTTTATTAAGTGCAACTAAAGTAAAGAGGGTTCCGCATAGCGCACGAGAAAATATCATCGTAGCATTTTAACCGGGAGTAATCCAGGTATCATTATTTATAATTTTACCACTTTGGGAAGGGAATGCCTTTGGATAATGAGTGATGAGCAATGCACATGTGATAATGGAGAGCTTAACCTTGTCTGTATCGATCATCTCATACAGGGTAAGTGTCACATAAAATATAGGAATGAATAATAATTGATATAAGATAAATGAGAGCATTTAGCCACATAAAATGATAGTAACCATCTCAACTTAGCACTCTAAGCTTATAACACTAGCATGGACTAGGTCGATCTAGGGTATAATCCTATGTTATTCTAACTATAAGGTCAAAGCATACAATGATTAGTGCAAGAACATCTAGCAATCATGGCGGGAAAAGGTTACATCTATGCATAGTGATATTACTAGAGAAGACTAGAGACATAGCAATGACTTCAATGTAATAGGGGTGTTCTGCTAGACCTATACTCGGGAGAAGGGCTACAAAGGACTCAATAGGACTGTCACTCCCGCGATCTACCTCACGATCCGGAATATAGGGTGCAATCGCAGATAAATACGGTCTAGGCACCACGCCTACACAATATTTACCACTCACCCATCGATCTAATGAGCAAGCGCTATACGATCCTATGCATAAACATAATTCTAGTCCAACTATGCTAAACATATAATCAAAGTAGACTAAGAACAATATAATTGAGAACATAATCAAATAGGGCAAAGTCAATTCTGATATAATAGAATAGAATAAAGTACTATTCATAGTATCACGAACAATGATGAATATTACAAGAATGTAGAGGGGAATTACCAAGAACTCCGACAGATCTGGACTCCAAGCTAGGCTTGATTCCCTCTAGATCTATTCCTATGTAGCTATGCTACTAAACTATGGAGCTCTAATTGAGATGATGGCTCTGGCTTCTCTGAATTCTCTCAGGTGAATGAATAGAGAATGAATTAGGGTTTCTCCCAAGGTCAGGGGCTCTGAATATATAGCCCTCTAGGATGCACCACAGCGCTCGGATCAAACCGACCTAAATGGACGATTATTATTCATCCTCAAAGGCGGTGGAGGCATAATCCGCGAGACTCAACCTGATTGGTTGAGGTGGAGAGGCGGCCACCTCTAGGGTAGAGTCGGCCGCCCCTGGAGGCTGCCAGGTGGGGCCTAGTTTCCAGGGGTTGCCTTCCTGAGTCTTCTAGAGTATTCTTTTTTACCCATTCGGTCTTTATCTCTATGTAATCCTGACATGTGGGCCTTCATTATGTTCTTTCCGATAACCCCCTATAAATAGACAATCACCAAAACTCATGGAATTACGTCGGTGTAACCCCTATATCTAATAGGTGAACTCATTTTAGTCCTTTCTCTTGCTGCGTTGACGGTATAAAATTGATACTTAATCACCATCAACAATCGCTCAAAAGTGTTTGTACCTCACCAAAGGCATTGTGTTTTGCCTTTCTTTCTAACCTACTACTATGGCTGAGAGTGGAGTTTTGGGTAGGTATGAAAGGTGGCTATTCTTGGATCACATAGAGTTGGTGAAGTCAAGGAACGAACCGTCCAAAGATTAAGACCATACACTTTGATTGAGATTTGTGCAAGTGTGTGAGGGTGAATGATTCCTATCTCTAAATGTTTTTGTTACTCCGGCATCATGACTCCTCTTTATTGATGGAAGGGAAATTTAAGAGAGTATGGGCTTGATTTGAAAAACTAAGATCTTTCTTTTCTTTCTTTCTTTTTTTCTTTTTCTTTTCTTTTCTTCTTTTCTTTGTTCTTTCTCTTTTTTTTTTTTTGAACGGGAGACTAGGGATTCCCGTTTGTCTACTTTGAAGTTTTATTGTTGCCCCTTGGCATTCATCATCATCATTATTATTATTATTATTATTATTTTCAAGAGATGCTAATGCCCAATACCCTCTTTCAGATATGATGAAGATTTTTGGTGGGAAGGAGTCATGATGAAAGAACGAGGAGTAGATTTTGATGGATGATAGATGAGGGATGCGCGATCCTCAGTGTAAGGGTTGGCATGCTTTATTTCGAAGAAGGTGCACAACTCTAGGGTCAAGAGTTGACGTTTTTGGGTGGATTGGATGAAAAGTTTAGGTTGCGCAACTCGCAGTGCACGGGTTGGCAAATTTATTTGGTGGGTGCAAGTGAATCTCAATCGTGAGTGTAAGACCATAATCTTGCGGAGGTTACAGACTTCTAGCGATCAAGCAACATATGACAACTGGTTTTTTGAATGAATGAGATTGACAACTACGTCATATGGCCTTGGTAGGTATTTCAAAATCATTGAGGAACTTTTTGTTTTTGATAATTTTGAAAATAAAACTCCGGAAGTTAGGTTTTCACTCAGGACAGAGTCATAGCATTGCCCATGGCACTATATCATACCCGGCAATAACTTAGACAGGATCTAGCCTATGCAACCCACTAAGCTCAAGTTTTCAAGGATAAGACATTTTAGCCAAAAAAACTCAAACTTAGGAGAAAGCCTGATTATAAACAAGGTACAAGTGAGTCACGAGGCAGAGCAACTTTTCATCATTTCAACAAAGGGTAGAATTAAATATTTCTATGACGCATATGTATAGGAAATGACGAAGCATTTTTTTTATATGCGTAAGTGTTAGTATGGTACATACCTCTTATTGGGGGTCCTCCCCCAAGCTTGCTTGGAAACGGGGCCCCTTAAAAATTATTCCGAGGTAACAAATTATTTTATTTTATTTTGAGTCTGTCGTCAGGACTTCCTTATGATTGAGGACCATCCTGCAAGGTTAGCTCATAGCATACTACCAATATTCCTACTAGCAATCACTACAAGAAATATGTCATCTTATGACATTTATGCCATGACATATGATTAAAATGTCACTAAATCGACTAGTTTATGACATTTGTTTTGGAGCCAGCTCAACTTAGTGACACTAATTAATAAATGTCATAACAAATGTCAAAATGGTAGTGAAATGGTATATTGTGACAACATTCATCATGTCATAACGATCAATTTATCATTGTCACAATCCTATGACTAAGATAGTGAGTCATCAATTTATCATTGTCAAAATGGTAGTGAAATGGTATATTGCGACCAAACCACAAGGGTAAGCAAGTTTTTCAGTTCTTTTTTCATTGTTTGGCCTATATAATTGTATTTTCTAGTTACCAAATGAAAGAAAATAGCAAAATAGTGTGGTGTATAGGGTTCGAACCTGCGACCTTCAAAATAAAATGGAGTGACCAAACCACCAAGCTAAGTAAGTAGTTCTGTTCTTGTTTGATTATTCAGCTATTACAATTGTATTTTCGAGTTACCAAAATGAAAGAAAATAACAAAACTTATGCCTGGAAGGGTTCGAACCTTCGACCTCTTGATCTAGCTAGTTAAGTCATACAAACAAGCTAAGCAAGTTGTTCTGTTTTTTCTCTATTATTTGGATAATATAATCGTATTTTCAAGTTTACCTAAATGAAAGAAAATAGCAAAACGTGTGCCTGCTAGGATTCGAACCTTTGACCTCTTGATCACACTAGATAAATCATACCACCACGCCATTCCATTGTTTATGTCACAGTCGGTTATTTTTTTCTTTTTATATCTCGTATATAGGTATATGTTCCAAGGAAACACCGCATCCACCCACGCAGGAAAAAGAATTTAAATACTAAAAAATCAAGAACATGAACATAAGGTTTTCTCTTTTAATCTCTTATTAAAACTTGTAACTAGTCTTTCTCCCATATACTAACTTCAAATGCGATGATTTTTTTTCCTAAATTTTTTTAAAATCATACTCTACCAAGTTAATGTATTGATTTTAGTCATATTTTTATGTGACAAATTTTGACCAATTCAAATTTTGAATTCCAAAAAAAATGATGATTTCAAGCCATATTTTGAAACCCAAAACGATTTCAAATGAAAAAGTCATCAACATCAAGATTGTACAACTCATCGAGATCAATAAACTTTATTTTGGTCATTTGTTCATCCGACAAAGTGATACTAACGTTGTTCACAAATTTTACACATCTCCCTCATGGTTTCATGAACTATGAGGGAGATGTGTAAAATTTGTGAACAACGTTAGTATCACTTTGTCGGATGAACAAATGACCAAAATAAAGTTTGTAAATCTCGATGAGTTGTACAATCTCGATGTTGATGACTTTTTCATTTGAGTTTAATTAATACCCTAAAAATCTGTCTAAAAATTAAATATGTTGGAATTTGAATTTTGAACTCTCCAAACAAAGTCGTATGAAAAAATGACAGAAACAAAGATTGTAGGTCTCAATGAGTTGTACAATTTTGCTGTTGACACTTTTTCTATTTGAAATCATTTAGTACCTGAAAAATCAACTTGAAAAATCTGTTTAATGCAAAAAGTCATTTTTGTCCATGCCACCGTGCCACTTGTCTTATATATGTGAGGGCAATTTCGAACTTTTATCTCGGTTCAGCCCATTTATATGTGGCCCAACATTACAAGTCTATTTTGGCCCATGATCTTTTGACCGTCGGATCGAAACATGGACGGTCGATATACACTCCATCCACAAACCCTACACTCCCGTGCCCTTTTCCTCTTCTCCCCGTCGTAGCGCCGCAACCGGTGTTGGCGGGGTGGCGACCATGGCCACTGCTGACCACGAGAGCGCCCGGATCCGCGAGCTCGCAGCGTCCTCCACCTCCATCGCGCGCCCTCCGGTATCTTCCACGGTCGTCCTCTACCTCCACCTCCGGCTCACCCACGCACCTGCTGGAGTATAGCGTAGCAGGGGTGCTGGAGCTCGTCCACCCGGTGTCCCCGTGTATGGCGGTGCACGCTCCCAGCTCGCCAACGCCGCTCCTCCACCTCCTCTAGGTCGCATCCGTGGCAGCCACAGACCTCTCCGTATTCAGCGACCTTCGAGGATCTTGCAGCAGGCGAGATCTTGGCATGTCAGCGACCCTGCCTCCGGCCTTCTCTGTAGACATGTGAAGGGGGAGTCCACCATCCCCAACCTTCCTTGCCGCAGCCATGGGCAAGGGTCTCGCTGGGATCCCTCCGGTGCACTAGGATCCCACCCGGATCTTGGAGCTGCAGTTGTGTCGATGGTGAGATCCTCTCTCTCTCTCTCTCTCTCTCTCTCTCCTACTCTCTTGCTTTATGACAGTATGAGTCTCCTCTTATCCGGTCCCATGGTGGCTCCAGGGGCCGTGGCAGTAAACTTCATCTTTGCCCCCTCTTTGGTTTTGCATGCTCACTCCACCTTCATTTTGTTTGCTGGCAGCCCAGTTCAGAGTCATGGGTGAGCTTTGGTAATCTGGCAGAGTTTGCAAGGTTATTACTATTCACTTTGTTGGTTTGTATGCAGAACAACTTATAGTAAAATAAGTTCACAATCAATAAATGATTCCTAGCATTTTAAATTAACAACATCAGAAGTTATATTATAGTACTCCCATGCGAAGGAGGAGAAAGCTAACTCAATGATGAGGTGCTAAAGATTGTGTGAGTCGCAGCCGATTGGAATGCCTGACTTGCTAAGGGGTGAGTTATAGTGTTTACAGTATTTGAAAATTTGCAGACAGTGAACTGAGAATGGTGAAGGGTGTTCAGTAATGTCGCAGTGATCGGTTTGATGTTCCAGTTTGGACGATTTGACCAGTCTCTTGAGTTATAGAAGTCCACCATAGGCTGATTTTTCCTTTATTAAAATAGCAGATTGCAGATGAAGCTGTTTCGTTAACAGAGTAGAAAGAGCGATCGTTGTTGCTTCTGCCATAAGCACTGAGGTCACCTGGTTTATCTGTGCCTGTATGAATAGATTGACCTGTTGTGGTTGCTGATGATGCAGCAGTAGCAGTCCTAGGCCCGCCTTCCTTGCATATTTTTAGTTACTACACTTTGTAGACAAGAAAATAAAAATGACTTGCTCCATGGATTGGATGATATGCGTATTCAATGAAGTAGCATTGCAAAATGCATTTGCTATTTAGGCTATAGTTCAGTAAAACAACTGAGTTTTGATCCGTATAGTTTCCATTTCAATTAGTTTTAGCATGTTTATGTCGTGCTTTGCTGTGCAGCTGATATCCCTTTTCCCATATGTACCTTAGTTATATTTGTATCATTGTTTTTCAGGAACTTAAAAGTGCTTCTGGACAACTTCTTAGAAGCAAGTTGACCATAACACTAATGGATGTGCAGCAAAAAAAAAGAGGTAAAGCTGACATATAATGTACTAACACTTCTTAGAAGCTTGCAATGCTCCTTAGATTCGTTCTGTTGTTGTACACGCATTGTCGTGGCGATATCTCGATAGTCGTCTCCGAAGGCATAAATGAACTGTCCTTCTTAACAAAATAGATCAAACCAGGTGTGCTAGTTATCTGTCATATGTGTCATATGTCCATGCACCTACTGTTACTCTATGGATAGACCAGCAGTAGTACACATGTAACGTTCTTTTTTGACTAACTCATTTGTTTCAACAAGTGATGGTTACTTCTATTGTGTTGTGCATCTGCAGAATATGGAAAAATTCCGGCAACCTAAGGTATTTGCTCCTGACACCAAGAATAACTAGCTGCTAGCACCAGCGGTTGAACTACTAGTTTGGTGACAAAGGACACTTGTGAGATAGGGATGTGAAATTTCCATCTGTTTATTTTGTCCAAGACACCTTTGTGACTAAGGCACTTGTTGACCATTAGTTTCATGTTCGTGATGAATGTAATAAATATATTGATGTATGACTTGTGAACGTGTGGATTTAATTATGAATGGAATATATTGTTGGGCATACATATGTTACTCGGATTATTTGTGGTGTCTTGAATGATTTTCAAATAATATTGGGTTGTATGAAATGGGCCACCTAGCAAGATCAAAGAACTTGTGACACAAAAGCGAGATGTCATAAAAGGTTATGACGTACAAAATCAATGTCATAATGTTATGACATTAACATTTAAATGTCACAAGTTGTCATTATAGACGATCATCTTTTGACATTTGAATTTCGTCAACTTTGTGTCATAAATGGTGACTTGTGACATAATTTACAGGTATTATGACATATATTAAATGTCAAAAGATGACAGATTTCTTGTAGTGAATCTGTCTCAATGATCAACAAAAGTTGACCACGGTAGACTAGCAACCTAAGCACCATGCTCAAGCTATGAGTCTATGGAACATGCTAAGCTTGAACATGTTCCAAAACATCAAACTGAGCGGGAACAGGGATAGCAAGATAGAACTTTATTTTGACAGACTAAGTAGACGTAAATAAAATGAAATACTTGTAAAAAGATAACTTACCGTTTATCCTGTCGGTCAGGGCTCACAGTTTATAGTCCGTGAAGCGAGACTTTTCTCCTGCTCAATTTGAGCTTGATGATGAGGCATCCGTCTCAGGAGAAGTAGACGGGGATGCCTGCTTGGGCCTCCACACCATTTTTGGTGGTGTGGTGACAATTGGTGAGGATGGTGGTTGATCTGTTTCTTTTGGAGTTGCTTGTACTTTCTCCACCTTCAACACCTTTGTCTCGTCCTTAGGGACCAACTTTGGTCCCCGAGAGGTTTTGAGTGGAATTGGTTTTGCCTTGGTTTCCACTCTTTCTTGGGCCGAGCTTTGCCTTTGTTCTTCTTGTCACAGGGGTGCGCAGTAAAGATCTTTGGTTATGTTTCTTCCGGGAGCCTTCTTTCTTTCTTTCTTGGGGGCTTTCGCACCTTCTTTTGTTTTGGCTCTTGGGCACCCTTTGCAATTTTCTTGGCCTGCGGCTCTGGCCTCCGTTCCCAAATAATGTTGGGAATTCGATTCACACCATGAGGTCAAATTTCAACTTCCGTGACCTCCCTCGTGGTTGGCTCATACTTGATGCAAATCATGTTGCACTCCTCCGTCTTCCGGGGTCGGAAGTGGAACTTCTCCTCACTCCCATTGATGTTGAACTGGATTTCTCTAGCTCCAACATCAATGCGTGTCTCAGTGTGCGAGGAATGGTCGTCCCAATATGAGTGGTGATTCTTTGGTGGCCTCCATGTCGAGTACCACGAAATCCACCGGGACGAAGTATCCTCTAATTTTCACAGGAATATCTTCAGCTATTCCCGCTGGGTAGCGTAAAGAGGAGTCTGCTAACTGGAGTGTGATCGTTGTTGGTGACAGCCGTGTGTAATTTAGCTTGTCAAATACCGTCTTGGGCATGACATTGACGCTGGCACCAAGATCACAGAGTGCGTGGTCAAACTGCTGTCCTCCAATGGAGCAAGTGATAGTGGGGCATCCTGGGTCCTTTTTCTTCTCTGGTAAGTTATTGAGGATTGCCGCACTACATTCTTCTGTGAGTTTGACCACAGCTGTGGATGGTAGTGGTCGCTTGTTGTTGATGATGTCTTTGATGTACTTGGTGTAGGAAGGTACATGTAAGACGTCCATGAGCGGAATGCTCACATGTACTTTCTCGACCATCTCAACAAACCGAGCGAACTGATCATTCACAGCTTGCTTTCTGGTTCTTGTGGCGAATGGCAGATGTGTCGTGTCTGGATAATCCAGGGTTGTTCCTGATTCTGCCTCGCCTTGTGGTTCAGATGATGAAGGTTCTTCTTGCTGCGGTGCTGCTTGTTTCCTGGCTGCTTGCTTAGGATATGGTGGATCACGAGTGGCCTTACCGCCTCTCATGGTCACAGAATTAACGTTTTCAAAAGCACTAGCAGCTTGATCCGATGTTTTAGCATTTGGATCAACGGGAACATCAGAAGCAATTTGAGCTAGCTATCTTTCTATCATTTTGTTAAAGCTCAACTGATTCTTAATAGTAGAAGTTAAACCTTCTATCTTGATACTGATGCTCTCTAAGATTTTGTCATTGGCCAGCATCTTTTTGGTAAGGTTTTCATTGATCTTTGCTTGGCCAAGGACTAAATCTTTGAGAGTAGGCTTATTCGAATTGTAATTTGAAGTGTAATTCGAATTACCTTGATATTGTGGACGGGACTGATTGTTCCATCCATTATTACCTCCTTGCTGTTGGCGATACCCGTTGTTGATGCAAGAAGCTTCTTCATGGGTTTCGGGACAATCATTCCCCGAATGTCCATCATTGTCACAGACCTCGCACGTTGTGTGAGATTCTATGGCTTTGACAGTGCCGGATGTATCTTCGGCGGCTCTTTCATCAAACTTTTGCAAGAGTAGGTATATTTTTGCGGCCAGCGCCTCCGTCTCCTTCACAGGGTGCGAGCTTTTTGTTGCTTGGTTGGGGTTCTTTCTTCCCCCAAGCTTGATTTTCTACCATTTTGTTGATTAACGCCGTAGCGTTATCAACAGTGAGTGATAGAAATGCGCCTCCGGCTGCAGCATCGAGGTGCCCTTTTGACATGGGCGTGAGCCCATTGTAAAAGTTTTGGAGCACCAGCCATTCCTCCATCCCATGATGAGGACAGTCCAGGATGAAGCTTTGGAGCCTCTCCCAAGCTTCAGGAATGGGTTCCATCTGCGTTTGCTGGAAATTGGCAATTCTTCCCCTCAGGGCATTTGTTTTGCCCATTGGGAAGAATTTTGCAAGGAATGCCGTGGAGCATTTGCCCCATGTGCTCACAGCCTCTTTGTCCTTATAGAACCACTGTTTCGCCTTCCCCACAAGGGAGAAGGGAAATAGCCGGAGCCTGATGACGTCAGCTTCAACGTCCTTGATGACGACAGTGTCATAGAGCTCCAAGAAATGCTGCAAGTGAGCGTTAGCATCCTCATTGGGGAGTCCGCAAAACGGAATCCCCTGCACCATAGTGATCAGGCCAGTCCTAGCTCAAAGTTCTTGTCCGCTACATTGACAACGGGCCCGGTGGGCACGTTGGCAACAGCGGGGACGGAGAATTCGCGAAGAGTCTTCTGAGCCATTGGGATGGTTGCTGAGGGTGTGGAAATGACCGGTTCGACTGCCGATGGAGTAGCAGAAGAAGGAGTAGCTCTAGGCTTCTTCTTCCTTAGTAGTGCCTCCGGATTTGGATGGAAATTGTCTGGCAGGGAGAAACCGGACACACACTATCCTGTTTTCATCCACAACAGGAGAAAACATAAAAGTTAGCCTGCATAGACTCAGACTATTTCTAATGAAGTTATATCCATGCCATGCTAGATTATTTTAACCAATGCCTTCCCCGGCAACGGCGCCAGAAATGCTTGTTAGCATTTCTTAACGCAATCACTAGAATTGTTACATCCCAGTGGTCACGCCAAGAAACGCCAAGGTGATAGTCATGTTCTAAAGATATTATCCGCAAGCGCACGGATCTATCATTGTAGCATTTCACCCGGAAGTATGTCAGGGTATCGTTATTTATATTTTCCAACAGGAAGGCATGGTGTAAAATAGCTCTAGCACATGGATATGGTACTTCACATCATCGAAATGAGCCTTAGTGCTATGCAGGGGTAAGATAAACGGTAATTTGAGGATAGTGGACACACACTTGGTCTTCACTCAAGGATAAAGAGAAATAAGGAATAACAGAAACGGAAAGAATAAAGAATGAATCTACTGGAGCTGGTTGGTCATATATTGCTAAGCGTAGATTAGCTAAGTCACATGTTATACAGAGTTAGAGACTAGTCAGAGCCTAAAGTAACAGGGAGACCCCCGCAGCTGGTCTGGCAGCCGATAGAGGCATTTAGGAACTCATACACGGCATACGGACGTGGGGGATTACAAGGGACGGATAGGGCTGTCACCACCTGCCGCCTACCCCTCAACCGTGGCATGCCGTCATATTCGAAGGCCCCCTCGTATCCGGACACCATGCCCGCATACTAAGGAACTACCTATGCTCCCCCAGGACTCCCACCCTACGGATGGACGAGCTAGAACATAGGCAAACCCGAAAGAACATCGAACTGTTACCCCACTCTCCTCATGGACTCTAATCCTATAGAACACATGAACGATGAAGAACAGGGATGAACATGCTATGAACTGATCATATGAACTAGGCTCTAGTTCATATGCACCAACATGAACATGATCAAGACTATGCTCTAGTTCAAACACTAAGCAATATATAAAGTATGAGAACTTGAACAAGGAAGAACACTCCATAGGTAATTACCAAGTTGAATCTCTTCTTCCTAGGAGACAAGCTCTCCTTGGTAGCTTTCCTAGCTCCAACACTACTAGCTCTAAGCTAAGGAACAAGTGGAGGTGAGGGAGAGAAAGACCAAATGAATGTGTGTGTTGAATTCCTTTTCATCTCCCCTTTTATATGTGTGAGGAGGTCAGTTTGAGCCTGATATGGAAGGAACACCAGCGCACCGCCCTCCTCAGCATTGAATGAACCGACCTCCACCGGCCGGCCCCACCTGGTAGTTGGGGTGGCGCGAGCGCGCCCCTGGCGCGAGCGCGCCAGGGTGCCGCCTCCCCCTGACCGCCTTCGGGTGGTCGGTTGTGGAGTGGGCCTGGGCCGTGCTGGTTTGGTGTTTTGGCCCAATCTGGTCCCGAGGTGGCCCTTCTCCACATTGGGGTGGTTTGACGCTTTCCAGAAGGCGCCTTTTCGGTATTTAATCCCTGCACTTTTATATGATTACTGCAATGATAGTATATTTCCTAGTGCACGTGGATTTGGGTTAGTTGCACATGTATATGCGTATAGGAATATATGATTCACCCTTTTTCATGTCTAATTGGCGGTATAAAATCGTCGATAAGGACCGCCAACACCATGCCGAGCAGCTGACGCCAAACATGCCCGAAGGATGTTCCACGAAATAATCTTCCCTCGCTTTGGCACACCGCGCATGGTGATAAGCGATGGAGGATCACATTTCTTTGATCGAACCTTCAGAGCATTCTTGAGGGAGGTGGGGGCCAAGCACAACATCGCCACGCCATACCACCCACAAACCAGTGGCCAAGCTGAGACCTCAAATAAGAAGATCAAGAATATCCTACAGAAGATAGTCAATGACATGGGGAAAGGATAGAAACGTAAGCTTCCTGATGCACTCTGAGCATACAGGACCGCTTACAAAACCCCCATCGGCATGTCACCGTTCCAGCTTGTATATAGAAAAAGCTACCATTTGCCAGTAGAACTCGAGCATCGAGCCTACTAGGCAATTAAAAGCTGGAACATGGACCTCAAGCTAGCCGGGAGACACCGCCAGAGGCAAATCTCTGAGCTTGAGGAATCGCGGGAGAAGGCGTACTACAGTGCCAAGCTCTACAAAGAGCGAACAAAGAGATGGCACGACAACCGGATCAAAACCAAGGAGTTTCGGCAGGGTGACAAGGTCCTGCTGTTCAACTCCAAGGTGAAATTATTCGGTGAAGGAAAGCTTAGAAGCAAGTGGAAGGGACCATATACCGTCGTCGACACATCATTTCATGGTGCAATCACAATCCAAGACGACGAAGGTAACATCTTCAAGGTAAATGGTCACCGCTTAAAGCCTTTCCTTGAGCCTTCTTATCGCGCAAAGTTAAATCAAGAAATTGATAGAATAGATTTAGTCATGCCGGATAATTCTTTAATTTAATTTAGGGCATGACTTTTATTTATTCTATCTTTCTTGTGTTTATTTATTTAAAAAAATTATTTTATATGTATATTTTGTGTGGGAACCCTCTAGCTTCTCTCTCGAATTTCTTCTAGGATTTTTCCCACACAAAAATATTTCATTTCCAAAATATCAAAAATATTTTAAATTTTCAATCACAATCCAATTTTCGCGCTAGTGCAATCAAAATCACCAGCAAATTCGAAAATCAGCCAACATCAGCTGGAAATGGAAGAAAACCGGGGCAGAGGCACGCGCAGGCTGGCGCGCTCGCGCCTCAGGCGTGCGCGCGCCTGATCGGCGCCCTCTGACACCTGATTTTCGACCATTTCTTTCCTGTGCTGTGCTGATGCTGATGATCCTGGTGATTCTGATCCTGATGCGCGAGAGATGCGAGGGTAGCTCATTTTCACCTATAAATACCACCCCCTACCTCTCCTTCTCTTCACACCAAGATAAGCCTTGTCTTCTACCTCTCTCTCTCACTTTCCAGCAGCATTCCTAGCCTTAGTCATGGCCTTAGTTCCCACCAATGCTGGGTTCAACAAGGAAAAAGCTCTCTCCTTTGCTAGAAAGTTCCTAGAGAGAAGGAAGGAGGAAACCCCGGTGGTTGCCGATACGACTCCACTGTTGATGGTTATTAAGTGCAACTGAAATAAGGAGGGTTCTGCAAGCGCACAGAAAATATCATCGTAGCATTTTAACCAGGAGTAATCCAGGTATCGTTATTTATAATTTTACCACTGGGAAGGGAATGCATTGGATAATGAGTGATGAGCAATGCACATGCGATAATGGAGAGCTTAACCTTGTCTGTATCGATCATCTCATACAGGGTAAGTGTCACATAAAATATAGGAATGAATGATAATTGACATAAGATAAATAAGAGCATTTAGCCACATAAAATGATAGTAACCATCTCAACTTAGCACTCTTAAGCTTATAACACTAGCATGGACTAGGATGATCTAGGGTATAATCCTATGTTATTCTAACTATAAAGTCAAAGCATACAATGATTAGTGCAAGAACATCTAGCAATCATGGCGGGAAAAGGTTACATCTATGCGTAGTGATATTACCGAGAGAAGACTAGAGACATAGCAATGACTTCAATGTAATAGGGGTATTCGCTAGACCTATACTCGGGAGCGGGGCTACAAAGGACTCAACAGACCGTGTCACTCCCGCGATCTACCTCACGATCCGGAATATAGGGTGCAATCGCAGATAAATACGGCCTAGGCACCACGCCTACACAATATTTACCACTCACCCATCGATCTAATGAGCAAGTGCTATACGATCCTATGCATAAACATAATTCTAGTCCAACTATGCTAAACATATAATCAAAATAGACTAAGAACAATATAATTGAGAACATAATCAAATTGAGCAAAGTCAATTTTGATATAATAGAATAGAATAAAGTACTATTCATAGTATCACGAACAATGATAAATATTACAAGAATGTAGAGGAGAATTACCAAGAACTCCGACAGATCCGGACTCCAAGCTAGGCTTGATTCCCTCTAGATCTATTCCTATGTAGCTATGCTACTAAACTGTGGAGCTCTAATTGAGATGGTGGCTCTGGCTTCTCTGAATTCTCTCAGATGAATGAATAGAGAATGAATTAGGGTTTCACCCAGGGTCAGGGGCTTTGAATATATAGCCCTCTAGGATGCACCACAGCCCTCGGATCAAACCGACCTAAACGGACGATTATTATTCATCCTCAAAGGCGGTGGAGGCATAATCCGTGAGACTCAACCTCATTGGTTGAGGTGGAGAGGCGGCCTCCTCTAGGGCAGGGTCGGCCGCCCCTGGAGGCTGCCAGGTGGGGCCCAGCTTCCAAGGTTCGCCTTCTGAAGTCTTCTAGAGTATACAATTTTACCCGTTCGGTCCTTATCTCTATGTAATCCCGACATGTGGGCCCTCATTAGGTTCTTTCCTGATAACCCCCTGCAGAAATAGACAATCACCAAAACTCATGGAATTCTCGTCAGTGTAAAATTCGCCAGATAAATAGATGGGTTTTCCTAATCTAGTAAGCATGAATATATGGTCATGTGGTAGGAATTTGAACTCTCATCATAAAGGAACTCATCATGCAGGAATTTGATATTTTCAAAAATAAATTCTTGAGAAACTCTAGTATCTCTTGGAACAAGATGGACAAGAACTCAAAACTTTCCCATATCATACCCGTCAACCACCTAGACTTAGATCAAGTTTTTGCTACCCACAAGTTTCGGGTTCGAGCAAATCTCAAATCTAAAAAGTTGTGTCCAAAACTCGGGAGAGTGCAAGGTTGAAAACTAGGCACTTGAAAGGAATTACGGCAGAGCAACTATTCATCATCTCCATGTATAGTTTATTCTAGGGGATAACTTAAAGACAGATTGCAAGAGCTCTCCAAAAGTAGAAAAAGATAAATAAAGAAATCTTTCTTGGTTTCTATGGTTATGCATCTTTTTTAGTTGTTTTAACAAAGCACACTCTAACAAAGCATAAATAGATAAGTTGGAAACACTTAGCTTGGTACACGGGGGATGCTTTCCCCCAAGCTTGATGTTGACATAGTCTGCTAATGTTGCTGATAGGCAATGAAGACGTTCTAGTCCTCTTGGAGTGTCGTAGATAGTTGCTGTTGGAGACAGTGTTCAAGTGTCATGGGCAGCACTCCGACAGGGGACTGGATGTCCTTCTGCCTGTTAGCTCTTCTTGATCCTTGAAGTCCTGTGAAGCTCAAATAGACAACAAAGCTTGTGCAACTAATTAAGCATTAGTGATAAAAATCTCTAGGCCTTGGTTGTCTAGAACTTCCTATCTTAAACTTGTTCTAACAGGATCACAAGAAATATTTTTATCTTTTTATTATTTAAGGAATGTAGACAGGGAAAGATAAATATGCTTTGAGAAATTATTTTTGTGCCACCACAAGTGAATCTAGGACCAGGACCACCACTAACTTTATCATCCAAAGTAGTGGGGGGCAAAATCCTTGGTCGGCCGACCAAGGTTTGGTCCCATTTTTCAGACTTTTTGCAAGCACGAGGCAAGATTCCTTGTCTAAAGTGAGACACAAGTGCACATGGCCCTAGGGGGTGGTCGGCCGACCTGCCTTTTGGCCGGGTTGGCCTTGCCCTTTCAACCCTATAAATACCACCCCAAGGTGAGCTCAATCCCACACCACAACTAGCAGAATCATCTCGAGCTCACTTGGCCTTCTCTTCTCTCTTAGTGTCTCAAGCCTTCTCAAGTTTAGTGTAGTAGTAGTCATAAACCCAAAAACCCAAAAATATTTCCCTTTTCTCTTGTAGTAGTGTAGTAGAACAGCTTGGTCTTGTTTGCCCACTAGCTTAGTTAGGATGAAGAACCCCTTCCGAAGGTCTAGCAAAAAGAAGGGCGAAGGCTCGTCCTTGAGCTCTGGCCAATCCGAAGGTAGGAGTCATGAGAGGGAGGAGGAAGAACAAGTGCACCAACTTGTCCCCGCCATCATCCCCGGCGGAATGATGGAGCCGATTAGCAACCTCATGGTCACCCATGAGGAGTTAGGAAAGCTCTATACTCTTCGCACTTGCGGTTTCCGGCACTTCGCCGTCCTCGGCCAAGAACTCCTCGACAAAACGTATGAGCACCGACTTTGCTATAGTTTTCAATACTATTGGTTGGTCCTCATTTTGGCAAGTTCCCGAACATGGCATAGAGTTACTCACCCAAGAATTTCTTTGCTCACTTAAGTCAAATGCTTCGGGTGTTAACTTTCGCATGTTTAATAATGACTACGACTGTCTTGGAATGAGTTGAGTGTTGGTCTAGGCTTTGATCATGATTGCATACTAGATGAAGAGGTTGCTCTAGCAAATTTTAAATTTGCTGTCTTTTGGAAATCAATTGCTTTGTCAACGGTGGTCCAATGCTAAACCTGAGCAAATTCATAATCCAACCTTGAGGTTTATCTTTTATTGGATCGCAATCACTTTGTTTCCTAGGGCCGATTTATCAAAGATAGGTCTTAAAGAGATGCAACTCATGTATATCATGGTTAATAGAATCAAGTTTGCCCCTGTTAAAATGCTAGTACACTTCTGGGAGAACTCTGTGTGTCGGTGTTTCGTACCCCGGGGGGTATAACACCAACGAGTAAATTTCTATGCGTGCTCCCTAATCCGGATGGTGATGCAAGATGGACACAAGCGTTTATCCTGGTTCAGGCAAAGAATGCCCTACGTCCAGCAGAGGGGAGAGACTTGTATTATCTTGCACCGAAGTGCTTGTACAGGGGTGAATACAAGCGAGTCCTGAGACTTAGCGTGCGTGGAAATGTGTTGTGAATGAAGGTGTCAAAAAACCCTCCTCTAGGCTAGGCCCTGGCATCCCCTTTTATAGGCCAAGAGGAGGTTCAGGAGTACATAGTAGATAGGGCTGTCGTGGGCGTGACGTCGAGGTACATGCGCCATGTCGTGTTGTCGAGACTGTAGACGTTCCTTCTGGTCCGGTTCGAGCCTGTAGCGGTATGGTCAATGATGGCCTGCTTGTCCTTCTCGGTCATGGGCTGACGTAGTCGAGGTATGGTGCTGGTGTAGTCGAGCACGTGCGTCCAGGAACCCCGCGGTATGGTCGTCGAGGTAGGAAAGACAGGGCACTGGGCGCCCCATGCTCAAGTCGCGTCCATCACCACTCCTCGAGCGGTTGGGGGCTGCCTCGAGAGGGCGATGATCCGAGCGACGGGACGGGACGACGGGTTTGGTGGTGCGCAGAGTTGACTATCACGTTCCAAGGGGGGTGCCGTACGCGTCACAGTACTCGGCGTGGTGTAATAGTGTTGCCTGGCACGCCTGAATCCCGGGTATGGGCAGCAGAATAGGAGAAGTCACCGGCGTACTTCTCACTACGTCACGCATTGTAGCCATGGGGTTAGGCGGAGCAGGGGTACTTCCCACTATTACACATACTGTAGCCATGTGCGTGCCTTGGATAGGCAATGATTGTAGGAGGACTCGAGCGGGCGCTCGCTCGAGCGTTCTCCGCCCCGCTCGAGCGGCAGCTTGCTCGAGCGGTTTGCGTCATCGTCTCGAGCGGTCGCACGCTCGAGCGGTTTCCGTACTTCTCTCTCGAGCGGGTGAGCGGCCACTGCTCGAGTTTAGGAGGTTCTGAGGCTTTGTGGGCCTGATAGTGGGCCGGCCCAGTGTGAGAAGGATTGGGGTTTCTCTGGTCAATTAGTTTTTGGGATTCTTGGAGAGGGATAAGGCCGATTTGCTTGCCTCTAATTCGCCCAATTTAGGACCCCCTAATCTAGGTATCCGACAGTAGCCCCCGAGCCCTTGCTTGATTGTGAAAAACTTCAAGCAAGGGATCATGAAGTGGAGTTGAAGTACCTAGACTTAGGGTCATGTCGTCTCGAGGAGCTACTTTGTTCTTTCTCCGAGGCGCTCCTCTGGGGGCTTTGAGATGAACGATTTTGGGCAAGAGCATTATTAACTGGAGTTGTAGCATCTCGAGGCAGGAGATTTCTGTCAACTGTTCAAGCCCCCGAGTATTTCCTGCTCCTCCCGTGTCGAGGGAGGTTGTTTATGTGACTCGAGCCCCCGAGCCCCGAATGGCTGGGCTGGAGTCATGATCCAGTTCCTCGCTAGATCTCTTGGATCAGATCCAAGTGGTGAGAGGTCTGACACTACTCGCGACCGAGCGAGCGCCATACCTCCCTGTGAGCTGATAGCGGGTAGTCCAAGTGAGAGCTCGTCTCCTTTCGAGGGGAGACGGCTTCGTGGCCCGGGGGCGCTCTCATTAGAGCTGGGTGCTTAGTTTCCAGAGTACCGGCCCCGTTCGAGGGGACCGGCGGCTCGAGTGCCTCCCGTCGACGGGATCTCTTGGATACCTAGTGCCCTGCCTTGGACACGCCATCTGGGTTCGAGGGTTCGTTCTCGAGCGGAACCTTTCGAGGGTTCCTCCCCATAAGCGCCCCTAACTCGGGTGCTCGAGGGCGGCTGTTCGAACCCGTCCGTGGGTCAGCCTCCGCTCCCTCGAGACTTACTTGTGGGACCGGGGTCCCTGGGTTTCTTACTGTGTAAGGGACCGTCTGTCGAGACGTCCCGTCATTGCATCTGTTCGAGTCGCATCCGTCCGTTGCAAGCGGCGCGCCTTTTTAGGCGGAAACCGGCGCATCGTGGTGATCGTGGCTGGGCGACGGTTCCGCCCCGTCTCACGTCGCGTGCACCCTGTAAGTGGAGGTAGGTGGCGGTTTGTCAGGGCATTTAATGCGGTTACCGTTTTTCGTCGAGTCCGCCGGGCGCGCGCGGCCGTTGGATGGCGTAATCTAGGCCGTTGGATGTGATTCACGTGGATTGGCTTGGGCTCTATAAATATGGGGGAGTAGGCTCCCGGTTCTTCTTCCCCGCATTCTCGCCCTTCTCGCGCTCCGCCGCCGCTGCGCCCTACTCCAGATTCAATCCGCCACCACCGTCATCTGCAATCGCCGACGCCGCCGCCCGTGACCGCCAGCGCCATTCTAGCCCGCGATCGCGCCTGCTTTCTACGCCATCGTTCCACGCGCCACCGTTCCTCGCGCTCCGCCGCCGCCGTTGCTCCACCGTCCCGCTCCCGTCACCGACATGAAGAGGTCAGTCAGGAAGACGGGCCAGAGCTCCGGCCAGGGTGCCGGTGGCAAAGGCAAGGGCAAAGGCAGGAGCGCCGCCAAGCCTTCCACGCCGGTGGTGATGGAGGAGGCACTTCCGTGGCCTCTGTCCTCGGTGACCGAGGCGATGCTGCTCAACTTGGTGAACGGTGGATTGCTTCCGCCCAATCCGGCGGAGGGGTTACCGGAGTGGAGGGTGCCGGACGACGACCACCTCGAGCCCAATCCCCCGCCGGGCTACATCCTGAGCTTTATCAGGTTCCACCGGCGGGGACTTGGTGCGCGGCCGAGCCGCTTCATGCGGGCGCTCCCCCACCATTTTGGGGTTGAGCTCCAGCATTTCAATCCTAACTCCATCTCGCTCGCGGCTACTTATGCCGCCGTGTGTGAGGGGTATTTGGGAATGGCGCCGCAGTGGGACCTGTTCACCCACATCTTCAAGGCGACGCTCTTCACCAAGGCGGTGAAGGGCAAGGAGGCCGCCGACGACGACGATGATGAGGATGACGAGGAGGAGGAGGAGGAGATCGAGGAGGAAGAGGAGAAGGCGGTGAAACCAAAGGTCCGCCGCTACGTTCGAGCGGGTTCCTGCTCGCTCGGGCTGAAGAGGAAGGAATGCTGGCTATCCGGTGCGTGGTCGTCGAACAACGCCGGCTGGGACCGGGAGTGGTTCTACCTCTGCAACGAGGAAGGCCTCTTCCCGGAGTACACCGGCGCCGTGCTTACCGCGCCCGGTTTCAACTGGACACACGGCCAGCCGACGGCGCGCCAGCCCCGCATGGACTCCCTGCTCAACGCCATCTCGAGCCTCCGCAACCGGAGGTCCGGCAACCTCTTCTTTAACATCGCGCACGTGGTTGCCGAGTTCCACAGCCGCCGGGTGCTCCCGCTCGCCAAGCGCCCGCTGCGGCTCGACCAGATGATGGAGGACGCCGATCCCGCGGCGCTCGCGGCCAGCAGAATGTCGGACGTGCCCCTCCCGGTCGCCACAATCGTGGCTCGGGTGCGCGACGCGATCGACGGCGGGAGGAACTTCGGCGAGAACCAAGTTGGCCTCTTCCGCATGCGTCCGGCCGCCAATCTGCTGGGCTTTGTAAGTTTTCTCGAGATCCTCTTTCGTTGTTTCCTTTACTCGAGCAATCCTTATCGAGGCCTGGCCTTTTTCTTTTCAGAATATCAACGACCACGCGGAGTCGAGGCCCCCGGTGACGGAGGATGCGCCCGACCGTGAGGTAAGACGCCTGAGGGGCGAACGAGAACACGTTGCCGTGCTCTCGAAAAGGGAGGAAAAGGCGCAAAAAGCCCGTGCGCTAGAGGAGAAGGAAAAGCGTAAGGCTAGGCGCCGCCGGGAGCGTGAGATACGTCTGGCGGCGGACCCGACCGACTGGAGCCCCAGTCTCGAGTCGACCGACGAGGACGAGGGGGAGGATGACGAGGAGGACGACGAGGCGACCGACAGTGATGACGCCACCGCCGCTCGAGCCCTGACGCCTCCTCGCTCTCGCGTGCAGGAGCCAACTTTGGCGCCAGGCCTCCTGCACGTCGACTCGTCGCTGGTTCGAGCAGGCCAGCAGGAGGAGTCGTCGAGCCGCGGTGCTCGAGCGCCGTCGCCGGCCCAAGCAAGGCAACGGGGTGGAGCGTCTCAACACTCCAGCCACCGCGCTCGCTCGCCATCGCCGGCTCAAGCAGGGTGGCGGGAGGAGTCGCCCCGCCGTTCTAGCCATGACAGGCAGGCGCCATCTCCGACGCGGCGGGAATCTTCCTTCCGCCACCATTCGTCTTCAACGGGCGCACACACCCGGCAGCGTGAGGCTGCAAATGTGCGCATTTCAACTTCTGCGCAGTCCGGCGAGCAACGCCGGGCTCCTTCCAGTGACCGCCGGGCCGAGCGGACCTCGACCCGCCGGTCCCAGGATCCCGTAAGGGACATAGTGCCCGAGCCGGCCAAGGAGTCGGCCAGAACGGGGGCGGCCGTCAGGGTGTCAGAGCCCCCGAGCGGCACCAGTGGTGGGCTCGAGGCCCCCAAGTCCTCGACGGACTCAAGGGGTGCGCCTGAGGCTCGGAAGCCTCCGAGCGCTTTGAGCAAGCCAGGCGGCTCGAGCGGCGCTACCTCGTCCGCAGGGTAAGTCTTCTGGTCGACCTACTCCTTATCGCACTGTTTTGTTTGCGTGTGAGTATTTTGTCACAGTGAAATTTTTTGTTTTTCTCTTTCTTCCAGGACTAAGCGTCCCCTGCAGACGTTACCGTCCCTCCCCCCATGTTGCCTACCAAGAGGCTGAGGACCGCAGGAGGATCAAGCGGCACCCCGTCAATGCCAGGTGGAGTGACCCTTCCCCCTTCTACTCTAGATTGGTTAGAGCGGGCCAAGGATGCACTTAGGCGTGGCAAGCTAATGGCGGCTGCGTCCCGTACAGGTGCCGGGACCGTGACCAAGGCCACGGGGGAGGAGGACGCCGCCGCCACCACGGCCTCGACCGCTCTCCCACTCGAGACCCCGCCGTCATCAGGTGCGCTGGGCGACGCGGCGGCGGGCGACAAAGGGGTGATGGTGCCAGAGCCGGCGGCCTCTATTCCGGCGACGGGGGCTGGATCGAAGCAGCAGCCCATCATGCTTGAAGACGAGAGTCCGAGCTCGGGCGCCAAGTCCTCCTGGCCAATCGGCCTGCGCCAACTCGAGGAGGAGCGCAGGGAGAAGGAGGAGGAGGAGACGCCGGCAGCCGCCGATCGGCCGGTGGGGGATGTGGAGATGCAGGAGGCGGCAGCGGCGCCTGAGCCTCAACCGAGCCGGGCCTCAACCCCCCCTCGGGATATGGAGGTCGAGTCCTCAGCTGGGCAACGGGTCGAGGAGGGGGAGGCCCAAGCTGCCGCTCGAGAGGGTGCGCTCGAGGAGCACCCCGCCGCCACGCAAGAAGAGGAGAAGGCGGAGGAACTGGTGGAGCAGCAGGCGGGGCCGGTGGTGCAGCCTGCCGTCGTAGGCGTCGAGGAGCGTCAGCCGCAGGCGGAGCAATGGGCTGAGCCAGAGGAGCGGCAGCTGCAGGCGGGGCAGCGAGCGGAGCAGCCCACTACTACGGGCGGCGATGAGCGCCAGGGCGACGAGCAGGAGCACCACCTGCAGCCGTATCAGGCGCCGCCACAACCTCCACAACTGCTGGGGGAGCTGGTGCCCCACCTCATGCCTGACTCGGAAACAGGCGAGGCGAGGTTCGAGGCCATGACCGACGCCGACCAGTGGGAGGAGGCCCAGAGGAAGCTGACGGCGGCTGCCATCGTCGACAGCCACATGCGGTCGGTCGGTCTCGGGCCCACCGAGCCCACCGATGCTTCTATCGAAGAGCGGAGGCGGCTCAAGGCACGGGCGCTCGCCCAGGAGGCGTCCTCCTCCTGGAGCCAGCCGCAACGCCCGACAACCTTGGCCGAACGGGTGGTGACGGCGGGCGTCGATTTGGAGGCGGTGAGGAGACTCCACTCCTCCATCGACAAGGAGATGCGGGAGGAGTTCCCCTTATGGGAAAGGCCGCCGCTGGTGCTCCCCGACCCTCTTGACCACGAGGCTCCTCCGATCGTGATGAATGACCAGAAGGAGCTCGAGGCATACACGGAGGCCAAGGAACGCCGGCAGTGGCTTGAGAACGCCTTGAGGACCGCCCTGTCGCTTGTTTCTGAGGACATGCCCCGGCTTCTTTCTGTGAGTACTTCTTGTTGCCCTTCTTTTTGGTTTATCGTGATTTATGATCTAATGCTTCCCCTTCATGGTTCAGACGACGCAGAGCCGCTCATATGCCAAATCGACGCACATCCTGGCTACTCAAGAGAGCGAGCACGAGATCCGGCGGTACGTGGGATGGGGCAGGAAGCCGAGGGCGAGCGGCATCGCTTTGCTCGGCTCCTTCGAGAGGCCAATGCCGCCTTGGTTGCCGCCAAGGAGGACGCCCAGAAAGCCCACGATGAACTCGCTCGAGTGGCGCAGGAGGCCGGGGCAGCGCAGCAGGAGGCAGGCGAGAAGCTTGCCCAAGCCACGCAGGAGGCCGAGACCGCTCGTCAGAAGTATGCGCAGCTGCATGCGACCTTTGAGCAGCTCAAGAAGGACGCAGCCATGGTGCTGCAGAGCTACAAGGCCAAATGCCAGGACATGGAGCAGCTCCAAAAGGAGAAAGCCGGCGTTGAGGCCTATGTGAAGGAGCTCCAGGCAACGGTCACCCAGGAGGCTGCCGAGAAGGAGGCCCTTGCCAACGCGCTTGAAGCGGAGAAAGAGCGGGCGAGCGGTCTCCAAATGGAGGCGGTCAATCTCCGTCAAGAGATGACGGAGAAGGACCTTGCCATCCAGGGCGCCGGCAAGGCTTATGAGGAGCTGCGCGTGGAGAAACGCGACATCGAGTGCGCCCTCAGGAGAAAGGAGGCTGAGCTCGCGCGGGCGCTCGAACGTGAGCAAGGGCTCTCGACCCGCTGCACTGGTAAGTGCTCGAGTCCTTTGGTCCTTTTTCCGTGCGTGATTCACACGCGTTGCTCGAGTACTTGATTGAGTATTTGATTCTCGTCGTCCTTTTTCAGGCTTGGAGGCGGACCTGGCGGACGCGCGTGAGTACGCAAAGTCAACCCACGCGTTGGCTGACCGCGTGCTCTCAGCCAAGGCCCACATCACCGGCGCCATTGACACCCTCAGCGCCAAGTGGGGCTTCCCGCCGGTGGTGGACGTCGAGGGGCCGGATGCTGGCCAGAGCTATGCTAGCCGGGTCCGTGAGTTCGGCGCCTCTCTGTGGGGTCGTATCCAGGAGGCCCTTGTCTTTGCTGCGCGCCGGACGATGGCCATCTTCTACTCGGGGTTCAGTATCTCGAGGGAGGACGCCCGGGCCGGGATGGAGGCCGTTGCGAGCGGCTTCACCTACGCCGAGGGTGAGCAAGAAGGAGGGGTCAACCCCCGGATCGAGCAGCTCGAGGCCGAGGCTGAGGAACCGGGCGCCCGTCTTGGCGGTGACCTGCTGCGAGAAGTCCTCCCGCCCGACGTGGAGTAGTTTTTATCTGGCCTGCGAGCCAAAATCTGGGCAAAAAGGCCCTTGTAAGAAAACAAGTATTTTGGTCATGGAAATGGCCCAAGTGGCCTTAAATTGTGATGCTTGTAAGTTGAACCGTTATGCTCTAGTTTTTTCCTTGTGCTTGATATCACTCTCCACTTCCTGCCTTTACTTTGTTTTGGCTAAGTGTTGGCGTTGTGCTCGAACCACTTCGAGAGGGGATGAGTTAGGGTGCCGTAGCTCGGAAGCGTGGGAAGCCTTGTGCTCGATTGTCCCGGCTCGGTGAGCTCGAGGTGATGCAAACACTTAGCTTTCGAAAACTTCGAGGCGAGGAGGGGAAAGATTACATCGAGCGTTGTTTTCGAAAAAACTAGGTGCGTTTTTTCGAGGACTTCAGGGGGGTCCCCCCCCCGGTCTAGCTCCCCGAGGGGGGCTTGACTTTGTAGAAACAAAGTCGAGCCCACCTTACATATGAACAAAAAGTAAGAAACTGACTTATTTATTCATACTAGCGGTACAATTAAACGAAATATGTACAAGGCATCGAGGCCTAGGGGAAAAAGCGATGTAGCTGTTCGATGTTCCACGCGTTGGTGAGGGTCGAGCCGTCCTCTTTGGCTAACTTGTACGTTCCCGGCTTCAGCACCTTGACCACGATGAACGGGCCTTCCCAGGGAGGAGTGAGCTTGTGGCGCCCCTTGCTATCTTGTCGTCGTCAGAGCACGAGATCGCCGACCTTGAAATCCCTCTTGCGCACGTTCTTCTCGTGATATTGCCGTAGCTTTTGTTGGTAGCGCACAGAGTGTAGGAGTGCCGTGTCTCGAGCCTCTTCTGCTTGGTCGATGGCGTTTGCCAGCCTTTCTTGATTAGTCTGCTCGTTGTAGGCCTTGAGTCGAGGGGACCCGTACTCGAGGTCAGTGGGGAGGACGACCTCAGACCCATAGACCAAGAAGAACGGGGTGAACCCAGTGGCTCGACTCTCGGTCGTCCGCAGACTCCACAGGACTGATGGGAGCTCGGCCACCCATTTGTTGCCGTGTTTGTTTAGGCGTTTGAAAATCCCGGGCTTTAGTCCTTGCAAGATCATGCCATTTGCGCGTTCGACTTGGCCATTAGTTCGAGGGTAGGCGGCGCGACCGGTTCACACGGATGTGGTACCGATCGCGAAGTCCAAGAACTTTTGCCCGTGAACCGGGTGCCATTGTCGGTAATGATGACGTTGGGAACTCCAAAGCGATGGACGATGTCGGTGAAGAACTCGACCGCTCGCTCCGAGCGGATGTTAGTGATGGGCTTGGCCTCGATCCACTTGGTAAACTTATCGATGGCCACGAGCAAGTGGGTGTAGCCTCCCGTCGTCTTTTTGAGGGGTCCGACCAGATCGAGCCCCCAGACCGCAAATGGCCACGTGAGGGGGATCATCTGGAGTGCGTGTGCTGGAAGGTGCGTTTGCTTGGCGTAGAATTGGCATCCCTCACACGCTCGAACAAGCTTGATGGCGTCAGCAGTTGCAGTGGGCCAGTAGAAGCCTCGACGGAATGCGTTCCCGACAAGGGTTCATGGCGCAGCGTGGTGGCCACAAGCCCCCGAGTGCATGTCCCTGAGCAGTTTCCTGCCTTCCTCGATCGAGATGCACCGTTGAAGTACACCGGTCGGGCTGCGGCGGTAGAGCTCTCTGTCGTCTCCGTAGATGATGTACGTTTTGGCTCGACGAGCTAGCCGCCTCGCCTCCGTTCGATCTTCTGGCAACTCCCCTCGAATAAGATACTCGAGGAATGGTGCACGCCAGCCGCTTGGTGGGCTCGTAACCTAGTCGATCTCCATGACCGTGGCCCCCGTCGAGGGGGGTTCGGTCGTGGGAGTAGGCTCGACAGCTGGTCCTGCCCCAGCCCCGAGTCCCATTTCACAGATGGCTCGTGAAGATCTTTCGAGAAGACATTTGGGGGGAGCGGCGCTCGAGATGACACGATCTTGGCCAACTCGTCAGCAGCTTCATTGAAGCGTCTCGGGATGTGGTTGAGCTCGAGGCCATGAAAGTTTGCTTCCAGTTTGCGTACCTCGTTACAATATGCTTCCATCTTTTCGTCATGGCAGCTCGAGGCTTTCATCACCTGGTCGATGACAAGTTCTGAGTCGCCTCGAGCATCGAGGCGTCGAATCCCGAGCTCGATGGCGATATGCAACCCTGTAACAAGCGCCTCATATTCGGCCATATTGTTCGAGGCGGCGAAGTGGATTCATAGCACGTAGCGTATATGTTCTCCGAGGGGTGAAATGAAGAGCAGGCCCGCACCCGCTCCTGTCTTCATGAGCGACCCGTCGAAGTACATAGTCCACAGCTCGGCTTGAATCTGTACTGGGGGGAGTTGGACATCGGTCCATTCAGCCACAAAGTCGGCCAGTACTTGGGATTTGATAGCTTTTTGTGGGGCGTAAGTGATGGTCTCGCCCATGAGCTCGACCGACCACTTAGCGATTCGACCCACTACTTCCCGGTTTTGAATGATTTTCCCGAGCGGGAATGATGACACCACCGTCACCGGGTGGCTAAGAAAGTAGTGCTGGAGTTTTCGACGGGTGAGCACGATTGCGTAGAGCAGCTTTTGGATATGGGGGTATCGAATTTTGGCATCTGAGAGCACCTCACTGATGAAATACACCGGCCGCTGGACGGGGAGCGTGTGCCCCTCTTCCCCGCCTCTCAACCACTATGACCGTGCCGACCACCCGAGTGGTTGCGGCAACATAGAGGAGGAGGGATTCGGCGGGTATGCCGTCTCGAGCCGGCCGAGGTGGCACGAGCACAGAGGAGATGTGAGCATGCTCTTCGGCTTTGAGAGGGCCTCCTCTCGCTCAGTGTCCATGCAAAGTGCTCGGATTTTCTGAGGAGCCGGTACAGAATCAAGGCTTTTTCTCCCAGGCGCGCAATGAACCGACTGAGTGCGGCTAAGCATCCAGTGATCCTTTGCACCCCTTTCATGTCTCGAATTGGCCCCATTCTCATGATGGCCGCGACCTTCTCGGGATTGGCTTCGATGCCGCGCTGGAGACGATATATCCTAACAACATGCCTCGAGGCACGCCAAAGACACACTTCTCGGGATTCAGCTTGATGTTTTTAGCCCGGAGGCATCCAAACGTCAACTCGAGGTCCGCGACAAGGTTTTCTACTTTTCGAGTCTTGACAACGATGTCATCGACGTAGGCCTCGACGGTCTCTCCTATATGTTTCTCGAAGACACGGAGCATGCAGCGCTGATATGTTGCCCCGGCGTTTCGAAGGCCGAAAGGCATTGAGACATAACAATACATGCCCATGGGGGTGATGAATGAAGTCGCGAGCTGGTCGAACTCCTTCATCTTGATTTGGTGGTAGCCAGAGTAAGCGTCGAGAAAGGAAAGTACTTCACAACCCGCAGTGGAATCAACGATTTGATCTATTCGAGGTAAAGGAAATGGGACTTTGGGACATTCTTTATTTAAACTAGTGTAATCTACACACATCCTCATTTTCCCATTCTTTTTCTCTACCAATACAGATTGGCTAACCACTCGGATGATGTACCTCCTTGATGAATCCGGCTTTCTCGAGCTTCTCGACCTCCTCGCGGATGATCCCGCGCTTCTCCTCGTCGAAGCGGTGCAGGCGTTGCTTGACAGTCTCGAACCGGGGACGGATCTCCAAGGCGTGCTCGGCGACATCCCTCGGTATGCCGGGCATGTCCGAGGACTCCACGCAAACATGTCAGCGTTTGCGCGGAGAAAGTCGACGAGCACTGCTTCCTATTTGCTGTCGAGGGAGGCACTGATGATCAGCGTCTTCTCCCCTGAGGAGCTCGGATCGAGCGGGATCTTCTTGGTGTCTTCAGCAGGCTCAAAATTGCCAGCCTGTCGCTTGGGTGTTGGAGCAGAGGCCACAGCCGCCATGTGATCGAGCATCATGGCTAGGTCTTCAGATGTTCCCAGCACGTTCGTCAGTGATTCCCCGTACTCGACGCACTCCACATCGCAGTGGTAGGCGTGTTCATACGTGGAGTTGACAGTGATGACTCCTTTTGGTCCCGGCATCTTGAGCTTGAGGTAGGCATAGCTGGGGATCGCCATGAACCGGGTGTAGCACGGCCTGCCCAGGATGGCGTGGTAGGTCCCCTCGAAACTGGGCACGTCGAAAGTTAAGACCTCTCGACGAAAGTTCGAGCATGTCCCAAAGACGACGGGGAGGTCGATGCGGCCAATCGTGAGCGCTTTCTTGCCAGGGACCACTCCGTGGAAGCCCCCGGCGCTCGGCTGGAGGTCAGCTCTTGTGAGGCCGAGCAACGTGAGGGTCTCCATGTAGATGATGTTGAGACTGCTGCCTCCATCCATGAGAACTTTGGTGAAGCGGGCGTTGAGGATGATCGGGGCGACGACGAGAGGGTACGAGCCGGGATTGGTGACGTGGTCTGGATGATCATCACGGTCGAACGTAATGGGAGCATCCGACCAGTCGAGGAATTGAGGCGTGGCGGGTTTCAGGGCGAAAACCTCCCTGCGCTCGGCCTTCCGCTCTCGACGTGTCATCTGGGTGGCTGGGCCGCCGTAGATCATGTAGCACTCGGTGATGGGCGGGTACCCATCGTCGTCATTGTCGTTGGCTCGGTCCTCGCCACCCTTATCCTTCTTGCCATCGTCCTTGTCAAGGCCAAATTTCTTGAAGTAACCTCGAAGCATACGGCAGTCCTCGAGGTTATGCTTGACCGGCTCCTTGTGGTAGGGGCACGGCTGTTTAAGCATTTTGTCGAAGACGCCCCCATCCGGTGGGGGCCTAGGCTTTTTGCGCTCGGCTGCGGCCACCTCGTCTTCCATGACCGCACGCTTGCCTTGCTGGTTGCCTTTCTTCTTCTTCCCGTTCTTCTTCTGGGCCTCGCTCGAGCCCTCACCGCCTCCCGGGGACGGCGCGGGCTTGTTCCCAGCTCCGCCAAAGAAGGCTCCCACGGCCTCATCGCCGGCAGCATAGTCGGCGACGACGTCCATAAGCTCGTTCACCGTCTTTGGGCGATTGCGCCCGAGTTCCCACACAAGCTCTTTGCAAGTGGTGCCTGATACGAACGCCAGGATGACGTCGTGATCTGGAATGTGTGGCAGCTCAGTGCGCAGTTTTGAGAAACGCCGAGCAAAGTCCCGGAGGGATTCCGAGGTATTTTGCTTGCAGTTACGGAGATCCCACGAGTTGCTTAAGGTCGGATGTATGTGCCCTTGAAGTTCCCTCGAAAATCTGGACCGGAGTCGGCCCAATCGTAGATCCGATTGGGGGAAGCTCCTCGAGCCACCGTCGAGCGGTGTCAGAGAGAAATAGAGGGAGTTGGCATATGATCGCCTTATCCTCTCGAGCCCCTCCCGGTAGGCGGGCCGGCCGGAGTCGGCCGGCCCGGCTCGGCTTGGTCTCCCGTTGTACTTGACCACGCTCGTGGGGTCGAAACGGGTTTGGCAATGGCGTGTTGCGGATAGATCGACTGAAGACTCGAGGGCCCGGCGGCTCGGGAGCCAGCCGGTCCTCGTCGCTGTCGTAGCGCCCCCCTCGATGGGCCTTGTAGCCACGGTCCTCGGCACCCGCAGCCTTGCGTCGTCGGTTGTCGTTGATGTCATGACGCGCATCTTGAGGTGCACGGTTGTCGATGATGTGTTCTCGAGCGGGGGCTCTACCACCTCGAGGGGGTGCCTCTTGGTGGACGGAACCCTCCCGCTCGTGCCGTGGTTGTTCTGGGGCTGCCTCACGCTGTCTCGAGGCCGAGCTCTCGGCCTGCTGGACGGCCACGACTTGGAGGAGCCCTTGGATCTCATCTCGTATCCGTAATGCATGCGGATTCGAGGGCGCCGGCATGTCCCGCAGCAGCATAGCTGCCGCAAGTACATTCTGGCTTGCTCGAGGGAAGTGGGCTGGCTCGGGTGGCGCTTCTGGTCGTCCATCATTGACGATGCGGTTGAAGACGTCTCGTGCCTTTCCTCGAGCGCCAAGAGCTCGAGGAGGGGGCGGGTGGTTCTGCTCGAGCGCGCGCTTGAGCAGCTCCAGATTTGTGTGCTCCTCATTCATCTTGGCCTCGATTTCTCTGAGCTGGGCCCATTGTGCCGCTCGAGCATCGTCTTCGGGTCGCTGGTTATCTTGGGCTTGCGGTGGCGGTCCACGCGGCTCGATCACCTGCAGGGCTCCAGCTGCCGATGTCCCGACCGCTGGGGTCGCGTCTGCCCGGTTGGCTGCAGGGACGGCCGTGGCGGCGCCATCTCTGGTCTCCTCATCCGATGGGACGTCGTCGTTGAGGTGAAAACACTCGCGGGCCGGGTCATAGCACCCTGAATCCGAGTCATCAGAGTCTGGGTTAGCACTGGACGGCGTCCAAGGCCTCCCCGTGCTCTCCTCCTCGATCCAGCGGCGCATATCCCCGACCGTGTTGCAGCGTTGCGAGCCAGGTGCTCTGTCGAACCCGCGGTCTACGGACGCCGGCCATACAATCTCCAAGTCCATGGTGGCGCGCAGGAGGGGGCCGGGGCTCTCCTCCCGCGGTCCCATGACTGACCGGATCTCGTTGGCATACGTGGTGGCGGTGTTGATGAGCCCAAACGGGAGCCTGCGACGAGCTCGGTAGAGCCCGTGCGGCAAAAGGTTGGGCGACGTCGGCCGCGCGCGCGCTCGGGGCGCCACACCGGGCTCTCTCGACGAGCGCATGGCGAACGTGAAGCCAGGGTCCACGTCAAGGACTCCCTGTCCATGTGCCACCTCCTGCCGCACACCTTGCACCCCGGCTGGGTGCATCGTGGCGTCTGGCTGGGAGGGCACATGAGCAGGGTGCTCAAGGCTCTGTGCCTGCTGGCGTTGATGCTGATGCTGGACGCGTCGGCGACGTGGTGGCGAGTCGTGGTGGCGCGGTCGGCGCGCGACCCCACCAGCGCGTGGGGGTGACGAACATCCCCCTCCTGGTTCACCGATCGAGAGTAGAGCCATGTCGTGGCCTGGGCCGAGCGACACGAACTCTAGACTCCCAAACCAGATCACCGTGGCGAACGGAAACGAAGGAGTGGGCGATGCCATCCGGAAAACGGCGGGAATCGGGTTAAAACACGCAGTGCCCCTACTGCGCGCTAACGCGGTGTTTCGTACCCGGGGTATAACACCAACGAGTAAATTTCTCGTGCGTGCTCCCTAATCCGGATGGTGATGCAAGATGGACACAAGCGTTTATCCCGGTTCGGGCAAAGAATGCCCTACGTCCGGCGAGAGGGGAGAGACTTGTATTATCTTGCACCGAAGTGCTTGTACAGGGGTGAATACAAGCGAGTCCTGAGACTTAGCGTGCGTGGAAATGTGTTGTGAATGAAGGTGTCAAAAAACCCTCCTCTAGGCTAGGCCCTGGCATCCCCTTTTATAGGCCAAGAGGAGGTTCAGGCGTACAGAGTAGATAGGGCTGTCGTGGGCGTGACGTCGAGGTACATGCGCCATGTCGTGTTGTCGAGACTGTAGACGTTCCTTCTGGTCCGGTTCGAGCCTGTAGCGGTATGGTCAATGATGGCCTGCTTGTCCTTCTCGGTCGTGGGCTGACGTAGTCGAGGTATGGTGCTGGTGTAGTCGAGCACGTGCGTCCAGGAACCCCGCGGTATGGTCGTCGAGGTAGGAAAGACAGGGCACTGGGCGCCCCATGCTCAAGTCGCGTCCATCACCACTCCTCGAGTGGTTGGGGGCTGCCTCGAGAGGGCGATGATCCGAGCGACGGGACGGGACGACGGGTTTGGTGGTGCGCAGAGTTGACTATCACGTTCCAAGGGGGGTGCCGTACGCATCACAGTACTCGGCGTGGTGTAATAGTGTTGCCTGGCACGCCTGAATCCCGGGTATGGGCAGCGGAATAGGAGAAGTGACCGGCGTACTTCTCACTACGTCACGCACTGTAGCCATGGGGTTAGGCGGAGCAGGCGTACTTCCCACTATTACACATACTGTAGCCATGTGCGTGCCTTGGATAGGCAATGATTGTAGGAGGACTCGAGCGGGCGCTCGCTCGAGCGTTCTCCGTCCCGCTCGAGCGGCAGCTTGCTCGAGCGGTTTGCGTCATCGTCTCGAGCGGTCGCACGCTCGAGCGGTTTCCGTACTTCTCTCTCGAGCCGGTGAGCGGCCACTGCTCGAGTTTAGGAGGTTCTGAGGCTTTGTGGGCCTGATAGTGGGCCGGCCCAGTGTGAGAAGGATTGGGGTTTCTCTGGTCAATTAGTTTTTGGGATTCTTGGAGAGGGATAAGGCCGATTTGCTTGCCTCTAATTCGCCCAATTTAGGACCCCCTAATCTAGGTATCCGACACTGTGGTTCAAGAAACACCCATAGGTTTTACTTCATTCATGACTAGAATTGCTGAATCTTTGGGTTTGCTTGAGGGGAATGTCTATGAGTTTATGCCTAAAGAGAGACCGATTATTCGTGAAGAAACGTTTATACGTGCTGGTCTAATTAAAAGAGGTCCAAGAGGTACGCTTAAGATGACATATGGGACTAATGCAGTCGAGATTCCTCTTCCTAATGAGGGACTTTGGCTGTATAATGTCTCAACACTAACCCTGGACAAAAGAGGAAGACCTTGTCCTGCTGCAGGGACGGACAGAATGACGAGAGCACAAGCCCGTGCTGCTCAGGAGCAAGCTGGTCCCTCTCATGCTGCACCCAATGAGGAAGAGGAGGTGAGGTCTTCCCACATGGAAGCACCTCCTCATTCCAGGACACCTTCCTAGGCACACACTCCTCGCCCCCGCAGAGGGAGGCGTCAGCCGTCGACCGAGATCGAAGCACTCACCCAGGAAGTAGAGAACCTCCACATCGAGAATCAAGCCACGTTGCAACTCATGCAACAGAACTTGGAAATGGTCCAAGGCGTCATCACGGAGGATGAGTACCGGCCGGGACCGGTGGAACGCATGGTTCTCACAACGGTGAGCAAGAGACAAGCTTGGGGGAGATCCTCTCCCCACTAAGGTAAGTTCATCTAAGGTATGTTTCTAATCCTTCTTATTTAATTCTTGTCTTATTGCATTTTAATTATTGTTTTCTTGCATTTAAAAAAAATCTAAAAATTCAAAAATCAAAAAATATTTATTTGCTTTATTTCCCTTTTTGTATATATGCTTCATGTGTGCTAGTCTTTCTATGGAAATGATGATGAAATTGCTAGTTAATGTTTCTCTAGTGCTTGTTTACAACTTAGCACTTCTCTAAGTCTAGATTATTTGGCACCTTTAACCACCTTGAACTTGATCACTTAGTGGGTTGCAAGTGCTAATACAAAGTCTAAGTTGTTGTGAGATATGAGATAGTTAAGATAGGAGTTCTACTCTATTGTTCTAAGCACGTATGATTGCCAGAGATTTCCTTTTAAAATGAATGAAAAACTTAATTGTTCCTCAATGGTGTTGAAATACCTAACACGGCCATACATATACCTTGATATATCATAAGCCTTCTACATAAGCTACTTGCTTGCATTGAGTTTGGTTAAGACTTGTAGAACCTTTGCTAGAGGTTTGTCGTGTCCCCAAGATCAAGATCCACACATCACCAAATATGCTGCTTCTAATCCGGAAGTACGCAACCATGCTGCTCCTACCCTGGGAGTACGCATCTTACTACCATCATTTATGCTACTCCTACCTTAGGAGTACGCATCTCACCATCCATCATTTATGCTACTCCTACCCTGGGGGTACGCATCTCACTATCATAATTATGCTACTCCTACACCGGGAGCACGCATTATCATCCATACCACCATTCTTGTGCTTGCTTCTACATTGGAAGTACGCACCTTCACCATTTTATCCCATGAGTTGCTCCATGCTCCACGGTTAGAGATTCTCTCTCAGTTATCATTTGTTGGTGAGACACATCTCATAAAGGCTAGGAATCTATTGAAAAAAAAGAGAAAAAAAAGAAAGAGATGAAAAAAAAAAGAAGAGCTAGCCTTGTCTCAACAGAAGTAGAAAGAGAGATAGCATAAAATAAAGGAGCAACCTCATCCACCATACATCCACTTCCCCTCATTTCTTTATCATCCATCACATTCATCCATTCCATCTTACATCTTGGTCTAAGGGTATGATAAGACTCTGCTGTGGTCCAAGACTTCATTCCTCTTAACTAAGACAACATATGCCTTGCAAGTACGCTATTCCTTGACATACCTACTCAAGCTCCATATAAAGCCTTATTAGAGATAGGATGTCTTTGAAAGGCAAACACATTATGTGCCTTAGTGAGGATTTATACACCACTTGAGTGACTTGAGAGAAACCATTTGAGGAACATTAAGACTTTTTTGGAAAAACTTATCAAAAACTTGCTAAAAGAATGAGAAAGGTAGATGCTCTAGTCAAAACTGTTCTGTCTTTCAACATCCCAAGACTGAGTTAATGCCATAAGCCCCATGGGTGCTAGAGTAATATGGGTGTTGTTGTTTCGGCCCTCTGGGGTTGCACCCCCTGAAGGACCAAAACAGGTGACAGTGGAAACGTAGAAGTACAAAACGAAACGAACAACACGAACCTTATATTCCTTGTGCTCCGGCTAAAACGCACGGAGTCCAGAAGTCCCCTACAACGTCCCCAGAGGGGTCTACTTATAGGAAGTCGTGTTGCATTTTGTACAAGAATGCCCCCGGCAACCCTAATTTCAACGTACGGGAGCGGCCGACACGGGCGGACAAGTAAATGGCCCGAGGGCCCACATTTGTCGGTTAACCACCGACCAGGACACATCCGGGCTCTCCTTCCTGCCCAGCCGCCGAATGCGTCCAGTCTCAAGCCAAATGCGCGCCTTCCCGCGCTTTCGGGGTTTCCGCCTGGCGCTGACGCCGGATGCGCGTCTTCCCGCGCTATCGGGGCTTCCGCCTGGCGTGGACGCCGGATGCGCGCCTCCCCGCGCTATCGGGGTTTCCGCCTGGCGCTGACGCCGGATGCGCGCCGTCCCGCGCTATCGGGGTTTCCGCCTGGCGCTGGGGCCGGATGCGCGCCGTCTCGCGCTATCGCCCGCACCTGCGCACATTAAACACATGAGGCGTATACGATTAGGGGGGACGGGGTGGCCAATTCCACTCCTGCCCCCAACAGTAGCCCTCCGGTCTTGCCCGAAAGGGCGGTCCCTTCCGGGCAAGGCCGGCAATATCTCGCTATGCCGAATGTGGCCGCACCGAATGTGCAAGCGCCGCCCCCAGGATGAGGAGACGTTAACCATAATTTTTTTTTTTGCCTCGATTCGCGTGAAACGACGCGTCGCCTCCCCCACGGCCGTCCCCTGCCTATAAAAGGCAGAGACGCGGGAGGAGTGGGCACTTAGCTCCAGCGCGCCCGCCTTCGACGCATTCGAGGATTGCTTCCGGTCTCCGCATCCGGAATTTTCCTCCTCATTCGGTAAGGCATTTGCACTTTCGTTTCTTTTGCGTTGTTTATGCTTTCGGGGCTGGGTGGGGCTGATCTAGGTAAGGTTCGGATGCCTCTATCGGCCCTATTGAACACGATTTCGTTTTTCTTCATAGCTCGGAAGCCAGGGCACCCTTTTGGAGCGATCGCATATGTCCGAAAGCTCCTCGTCTGGGGATTCGGCCAGAACAGCCAACGAATCCGCATCCGGGCTCTCCGCTTTTTGCGCCGAATTGGCAGCCCAGTTAAGCCAATCCGGATCAGAGAACATGTCACATGATTCTGGAGCCAGCTTGGGGGAGCCAGAATTAGTTGTACCAATTCGCGCTGTAGCGCCCGCGATAGCGGCGCCCGTGGTCGGTTTATCCGCTGAAGAAACTGTTAGCGGCCAAGGGAGCGCTGGGGTGGCAGGTGAAGAATACGCCGAATCTGCGGAATATGACGGGGCAGAAAGAAGCGCGCGGCGTCCGCCGGACCGGATGGGGGTGAAGGCATCGACCCGGCCCGACCCGTAGAAACCGCCGCGTCAGAATCGAGGGGCACACCGGCATCATATGCCGATCTAAGATTGACGAGGAGCGACTCAACTCGTACCAACGCAGCGGCCTACTGAGCGCCTTTGAGCGCGAAAGGAGCCGGGCTCCGGGGGACGAGGTTACCCCGAAACCGAGACCTAATGAGGCTGTTGTGTTCCGCGACTTCTTCATCGCCGGGTTGAGGTTTCCCGTGGCTCCGTTCTTTGGGGCCGTTCTGCAGAAATACCGCCTGCAAATCCATCATCTCACCCCGAATGCAATCGCCCCGGCTCGATATACGCCATGGCCACGAAGATGATGGGCCACGAGCCAAGTGTTGCCCATTTCGTGAAGCTTCATTGCACCCACTTCCACTCGAAAGTGGGGAAAGTTGATGGGCGGCCCAATATTCGCGCCGAGTATGGGTCTTACAATTTCGTGCCGGCTCCGGGCAAGAGCGAGACCGCTTGGTGCCCACCTTCAAAGAGAAGTGGGAAGATTGGACCAAGTTTTGGTTTTACATTCGGGTTGCCTCGGACGAGGAGATAGACGCCCCCGCAGAGTAAGGCGTCGCGGCAAACCCATTGGTGTCTCGATGACCGTGATGATCGGTGAGAAACATCCGCCTCACGACACTTTCGGACCGGCAGATCACGCGGTCGCGGAAGCGTACTCTCTTACCGCCAGCCGGCAAACTAGCCGTGACTTGGCAGAAGAGATGATAGCTATCGACGAATGGCCCTTATGCGAAACTGTGAAATTCGAGCCTATTCGGGACATCGGTGGCTATCGGGGTCCTGATTATCTTCTCGAGCGCCCGGATCACTTTGCCTCAGACGCTGCGTACCTGGCTGCGCTGGAGAAGAAAGCTGTCCGGTTGTGCGGGCCATATGGAGAAAGGGAGCACAAGAAGAAAATGCTTCGACTTGGAAATTCTCCTAGGAAGAACCGCGTTCTAGACTGCATGGGTATTCGGTATTCGGAAAGGCCGCCCCCAGCTCCGAAAGCGCCCAAGGCCCAAAGCAGCGATGATGTCAACGAGCCGGAAGATGGCGCAAGGCGCGGAACAGGATCGGGAGCGCCCAGATCGGCCCCCGCACAGCACCCAGGTCCTTCTGCACCGATTCGGGCTGCCAGCACCGTTGCCGCCGAGAAACGAAAGCGCGCAAGGCAAAGCCGGGAACGCCCGGAACCAGAGACCCGCGACGTTCAGGTATGCCGTGAAATGGCTGGATGATTGTGGACTAAGCCGCTTAAACGCAGTGCTAAGTTCTCTTTGGATTTCCTGGGGGCCCCGGAACCGCTGCATGCCGAAATGGTAGTGCTAGAGCTGCTTTGCGCATTAGGGGATAGTTGTTGTATTCATGTTTCGGGCGACGTAAACTAATCTGACGGTTTCGGCTTATGCTTTGCAGTACGATACCGGCGGGCCGAGCTCGATGGCCGGGGCACGGAAGAAAATCTCTGACCCGTGCCGCCTACCTCCGAAAGCGCACCCAACGCTGAGCTCCCTGGGCGTCAGCTTAAAAAGGCCGGCAGACGCCTCCGGGGGCGCTTTCGCGATGACAAAAAGACCCAAGGCCACGGGTGTACCTGCGGCCGGAGCGGCGCTGTTCCAATGCCGCCGCGCCTCCGCGGAGCGTCCCGGTCCGTTTCGGACCGTAACCCGAATCCGGCCGGGAGACCCGGTAAGTCCCGATTCCACCGCGAGCTAAGTCGCATGACCCCGAAACCGCGGCGTGTGCTCTATTTGGACATGGCGAGGCTCTCCTTAGAGCGAGCCCCAGACGAATGCGACCACATGCGCGTGTATTCGGGGTGCTCATCTCCCGAAGACACGAGCCCGGGCCGTGAAAGGACTTACCAACTTGCTCGTGCTCTAGGGGCGGCTTCGGACGCCCGCTGACCGCGGGGGTGGATCGCCGCGCGAGTGGCATGCTTTACCGGCGCGGCGGGTGTCGCTTTCGCGGACCCGGTCAAAGACACCTCCGTTAGTGCCACCACCACCGAAAGGGATTTGGCCAAGGTGGATCGCCCGGAGCTCCTCTCGGCTATCAACTTCCACGCTATTTCTGTAAGTCGTCGATCCCGAATGATCGAAGTCTTTTCCTATTCGGGTTGTTTACATTCTCACTCTTTTTTCTCGCGCGACAAAACTGTTATAAGTCTTTGCGCTCGCCAAACGGATTGCGCCGCGGTCGCTTTCGTTGAGTCTAAACTCACCGAAAGCGAAGCCGAGGTGCGCAGGCTGAAGGAGGAGTTGGCGCAAGCGCGCACCGAGCTTGATAGAGAGAAACGGCGGCGCGAGGAGGCCGAAGCGGACGCCCGGACCGAAAGGAACACCCAAAACCAACTGCAGCTGCCGTCGCCGCGGCCTTGACGAACTCGCCGGGCCGCTACCATCTTCGCGCGCCCGGTGGCCGGGTTGGCGAAGAGGTGGTGGTGCCCGCTATCGGGGAGGATACCTCGGTGTTTGACTTCGCCGGGTTCCTCCGGACCGGCCGGCCGCCTTGGAGGGCCAAATGTAGCTTGACGCCGCCGGGCCGCCCTCGAAACCACCGCGCGCCGTGCAAGGCGCTGAAGGACGTGGGGTGTCCGCACGCGGCAACGCTTCCGGCTCCCGATGACGCGGATCGATTCTGGGTCCCGGATCGGGACGCGCACGAGGCCGCCGTGAAGTTCTTCAGCGGCTTCTGGAGTGGTGGCGGTCGTAATCTCAGCTTGCTGCGCGCGGCACTGAGCGTGGCGGAGGTAAGCGCTACCGAATGGCGCTTGTCGTTTATGATGGGTGTGCTTAGTGAATTTTTTGGCTGACTTGACCACTTTTGTGTTTCTTTCTTTTAGGGAGATGAGGCGGAAGAGGCCATTATCCGTGACCGGGTCATGGCCTACATTCGGGATAGGGACGAGCGCGAGACGGCCGCGGCGGGCGAAACGCCGTCTTCCAACGCGCTGCGGTCCCCGGAGATGGCCCTTGCACCCGAAGGTGCCGTGAACCCTTCCGCGGCGGCGTCCACCGAAGCTGGCGCGCCCCGTCCCCAATCTCCTGCAGCCGAAACTGCCGCCAACTCTTAATCTCTCTTTTTTGTAAAAACTTAGACTTGCTGTATTTGGCCCTGCGTGGCCGTGTTTGTGGCCTGCGTGGCCGGGGTTCGGGAACCCTAGAACCGTATGAACATAACTTGTGGCATTTTCACCGAATACGGTCGCTTTAACTATCCGGTCGTTTTCCTACGCGATTATGTTACCACTTTCGTTCATACGCTGCATTCGACGGCTCGCTTAGTTTTGGAGACTCGAACGCCGGCGCGCGAATAGATCCCCTCGGAATAATTCTTGTTTAGCGCACAACCTTTGCGTGAAACGCCGCGTCCGCCCTTAGTTTAAAACGGCGGCGTGCGCATTCGGGGACAATTCCTCAAATAGGCCCCCCGGCGTTGCATGCGGTCTTAGAGCGCCGCCCCCCCGAATTGAACGGTGGAGGGCGTATTCGGGAATTTTAGAGTTAAGCCCTCCAGCGTTTCGTGGAGTCTTAGAGCGCCGCCCCCCCGAATTTGAGCGGTGGAGGGCGCATTCGGAAACTTTCTCGCTAAGCCCTCCGGCGTTGTGTGGAGACTTAGAGCGCCGCCCCGAATTTGAGCGGTGGAGGGCGCATTCGGGAAAATTTCGTGCTAAGCCCTCCGGCGTTGTCCGGAGACTTAGAGCGCCGCCCCCGAACTTGAGCGGTGGAGGGCACATTCGGGAGAATTTCTCGCTAAGCCCTCCGGCGTTGTGTGGAGACTTAGAGCGCCGCCCCGAAATTGAGCGGTGGAGGGCGCATTCGGGAAAATTTCTCGCTAAGCCCTCCAAATAAGTTGTGTGGAGACTTAGAGCGCCGCCCCCGAACTTGAGCGGTGGAGGGCGCATTCGGGAAAATTTCTCGCTAATCCATCCGGATTTGTTTTCACATAGAGTTTGTTATGGTCGTTACAAAGTGCATATGTGTTCTCGCGCCGCCGAGTGGAACTCGCATGGCCCTATTGGCCGGTAATTGGATGAGTCCTATCTCGAAGTGGTAGGACTCGGCTTCCAACACCCGAATGGGTGCGCTGTGCCCTTTCTCGTTTACGGGCGGGTAGAGCACTAAACCTCATCCATTGACTATACCCCGGCCTTATGTTTGCCCCACGCTTGCCGTGGGCCGGAATCCCGAATATGGACTAGTCGCCGTGCGGAGCCGGAACTTCCGGTCATGCTTGGGAATAGGGAGGCGCGCGATTCCCGCGCATCTCGCTATTGCGCGCTTTCGCTTTTGCTTAGGCGGTCGATTCGACCCTGGCGCGCCTAACCGCTCCAAGCTCACAACCGAAACGGGAGGACTAGTACCGACTCCCCCCCGACTCCTCCCGAGTTGAACCCGGGCCGTGCCTACTTGCTCGGCGCTCACAACCGAAACGGAGGACGAGTCTTGGCTCCTTTCCCCGACTCCTCTCATTTCTATTAACCTTAGCTTTGGGGCGGGATGAGTTTGTTCGACCGGCATGGTTTTGCATTATGGGGGTGTTATGTATATATAATACGCTTGGGTCATAGTGCCATGAAACACCGTACATTTGTTAGGTGAGTCATAAATTTAACCCGTCTTAGAGGCTGAGTGGCTAGGTTATATAATCGGGTCCAAACTCTTGGTTTTTATCATGGCTGCAAAGACCTTGATTTTTGCTTTAGCAACCGCATACCCTGCTTAAGTCGTGCTGGAATGGGAGGTTTTGGGATTTGCGGTATCATCAGGCCAAATGCTGCATTCACTACTCAGCCCTCACTAACCATATCTGGCGTAGGCTTTCGGCCCTTTTGCTTGTAGTGTACGACGCATTCGGGTGACGTTTGCCCGATCATGGTGCGCATGAGCGCTCCTTTCGAGAGTCCGAGGAGTCAGTAGTCGCGCGTATTCTCGAGGCATTGCTCGATGTAGAGGGTATGTTGCTCTTGATTGTGAGATTAAACGCCACAAGCGCTTAGGTGTAAATATGGCATCCGAATATGATGAATAAGAAGTTTGAGCTTGCAGATGAAAATTGCTTGTTTGCAACTCATTCGGCCTCTTGCCAATTTCGCGATACTTCAGCATTTTTGCCGAGTTCGCCTGCAGCGTTTTGTTTCGCGCATTTGGGTTGTTTGGCGCATTCGTGATGCTTCAGCGTTTTGCTTTGAGTTTACTAGCCGTTTTTGGCTTTTGGTTGCTTGCAACGACAAAAACTTCTCCGAATAGGGTCCGAGTGACACATATGGCACTCGACTTTTTCGGATCGGAGAAGACGTTACGCATCCACACTTTAGGGGAAACATGAATTGAAAAGTATTAAACAGGGGTACATAGGGACGCCTCATTAAAAAAACCTCACACCTCCGAAAAGGCTTCCCCGCGAGGAAAAAGAGCGCGCCCCGAATTGTGTTCCGTAGAATTAAGAAAAGAAAATTACAACCCCCGTGGGGCAATTTCATGGGTAAAAGCGGCGTAGGTTGTCGGTGTTCCAGGTGTGGCTGGACTCTGTGCCGTCCTCCTTCACCAGCGTGTAGACTCCTTCTTTTACCATTCTTTTACCATATCGGTGCTCTCCAGTCGTCACTCGCGATAGCGTGAATTACTGCCGGTCTCTCCTCCTCCATCTGCACCGCTGCGGCTGTCAAGACTTGGTAGAAAACATCGGCGGGCAAGGGAGTGTTCGGGCTGCAGCTTTTGCCGACGACCCGCCTGCGTTGTCCGCCCTTGGAATGTATTGCGAGTGAAACCGAGGAAGTATTTCTCCATTCGCGGACGGCCTCCCGGATACCCGGCGAGCCGGTTCCTTTCTTTGTGTATTCCTTTCGGATGTGCCCCACAATTACTTGCGAATCAGACTTGATGACGCATCTGCGGATTCCTAGCGCTCGGAGTTTCCTGAGACCCAGCAGAACTGCCTCGTATTCGGCTGTGTTGTTGGTGGTGCGATATTGTAATCTTGCAGCGTATCGCAGCTTTGGGCCGGCTGGAGGTGTCAATACCGCGGATATGCCCGCTCCAGCTGAACACCAGGCTCCATCCGTGTGCACTGTCCATTCTGGTTCCTCGAAGCTGAGAGCGTGTTATCCCCACAAGGGGTCCAATCTGCGATGAAGTCCGCTATGACTCGCGATTTGATGGCCGATCCGTGCTCGAAGTCAATGACATATTCATTCAAATCGAAGCCCACTTACCTATCCGCCCTACCGCCTCTGCGTTTCTGAATAGGGCGTCTAGGGGCTGAGCAGACAAGACCCGAATGTGGTGAGCCTGAAAATAGTGCTTGAGCTTCCGCGACGCCATGACCACCGCATACGCGATTTTCTCCAGCTCGGAATAGTTTGCCTTCGCTGATGTCAAAGCTTCTGATACAAAGTAGATTGGGAACTGCTGTAACTTCCCCTCGTTCTCTTTTTCTTCCACCAGGACCGCGCTCACCGCGGCTGGGGATGCTGCTACATATAGTAGCAAGATCGCATCTGGCGATGGGCTCGATAATGTCGTGGCCTTTGACAGGTAGGCTTTTAGGTCATCGAATGCGCGTTGCTGATCCGGGCCCCATCCGAAACCTTCTGAATTTTTTAGGATGCGGAAAAACGGAAGTCCCCGTTCCGCGCTTCTGGATATGAACCTCCCTAGAGCCGCGATCCCCGCTGAGCTTCTCACTGCTTCTTAGTCTCGGGCGGTCTCATGTTTACAATAGCGGCAATCTTGTCCGGGTTGGCTTCTATGCCTCGGCCGATACCCGACATCCCAACATCTTGCCCTTGCTAACCCCGAATATGCATTTTTCCGGGTTTAGCTTCGGCCGCTTGCTCGAAGGTTCACAAAAGTTTCCTTTAGATCCTCGATGTGTGTGCTTTTTTTATCGCTCTTCACCACTATATCGTCCACGTATGCGACTAGGTTTTTCCTCTTTTTCTGCTCCCTAAATACCTCGTCTGTCATTCGGGAGAAAGTAGGGCCTGCATTGCGCAGTCCCTCGGGCATGCGCTTGTAGCAAAAGGTCCCCCCGGGAGTGATAAAACTTGTTTTCTCTTGATCCTCTTCATTCAGCCATATCTGATGGTACCCCGAGAAACAATCCAGTAAACTTAACAGCTCGCAACCCGACGCGATATCGACCGGCTTGTCGATCCGCGGTAATGGGTATGGGTCTTTAGGGCAATGTTTGTTTAGATCTGTGAAATCCACGCACATGCGCCATTTGCCGCTTTTCTTCTTGACCATTACCACATTGGCTAGCCATTCCGGATCTCGCACCGGCCTTATCACATCTCGTCCAAAAGCCTTTGCACTTCATGGGCCGCGCGTCGCTCTTTCGGATGACATCTTCCTCAACTTTTGCTTCCTTGGCTTTGCTGTTTCGCTAACGTTGAGACTGTGGCTGCCGCGTTCCCGTCAACCCCCTTGAGGTCTTTAGTGGTCCACGCGAATACGTCCTTGTTCTCGGCCCGAAATGCTAGCGCTCCGAAGCGTCCCGTTCGGCGACTTGCCCCGATATGCACGCACTGATCCGGGCGGTTCGCCGATAGAGGCACCCTTCTCGTGCCCTCGTCCGGCTCTGCTCTCCGCTCTTTCCGCTCTGGGGCTTCATTATCGTCCTCTTTCCTTGCAGGCTTTTTTACCTCGTGCACCATGCTGTATCCCGGTATAGGTTTGCCATCTATCTTTCTGGCTGCGATTTGATCGCCATGCACCGTGATTACCCCGAAAGGGGAGGGCAACTTCATGCACAAGTAGCTCTGCTTGATTATGATGTCAAACTTGTTTATGATCCCTCTTCCGAAGATTGCCGTATATGGGTATTCCATTTGTACCACATCGAACGATATCTCTTCCGCCCGCACTTTCTCTCCTTCGCTGAACGCTACCGTGAGTGTCTTCTTCCCAAGTGCGTCTATTTTCTTGCCACCAAAACCGAATAGGGCATTGCCCGCCTGATCAAGCGATCGCCTGTCGAGTTTCATGCTGTCGTATGCTTTGGTGAACAAGATGTCCGCCGAACTCCCATTGTCAATCAGAATGTTGTGCAAGGTGTACCGGCTCTGAAAGCGAGCCACGAAAGCGTCATAGTGCGGGTAATCCCGGGCCCGATTATCTTCTTCGGTGAAGGTGATGGGCCGGAGCTTCCACGCGGCCCGATTCGGCCGGAGCGGCCGATGATACCGCCAACACGCGCCTTTGATATTCTCTTCGCGTTCTCTTGCTGTCGTGCTCGATATTGGAACCTCCAATGATGGCGTATATGTGCCCGTTGGATGGCATCACATTCGCGGGTGCTACAGTGTGTACGATCTGCAACTCGTTGGAAGTTTCTTGCTTTGCTGCCTGTTGCGGCTGCTGTCTATTCTCGGTAGGCGCTGAGGAAGAAGCCACAGCCGATACTGGCATCGGATGCGCAATCATCGGCTGCTGGTATTGTTGGTACTGCATGCTTGGAGACCCCCCCCCAATGTGCATGAACATGTGGGGCGAGGTACGGATTCCCCGGCTGCCCAGACTGGAAGGCGGCCATTTGATGGGGGAAAGCGTAATGTTGTGACGGTGCTGTGTGGAATACGTGCTTTGTGGGTTCGGACTTCCCTATAGCGTCATCTCTTTCCTTCTGCTCTTTGGCCTGCTGCGTGTATTTGCAGTCTCTGGTGAAATGTCCCTTGTTTTCGCCACACACGCAACAATATGGCATTTTCGGGGCGCCGCCATTGCGCCCTCGACCTCGTCCGCCTCGTTAGCACGACCCCGGTTCCGATGTCCTCCTCCCGGTTTCATGAACCGGCTATCGTTTTGCTTCGGGGTGCGGGGTTGGATGACTCCTCCCGAAGGTTGTTGACATAACCTTGATTCGTCCCCACTTCGCGATTCTCGCTCGGGGTGTTTTGTTTGAGGCTGTTTCTTGATACCTTGCGCTTCGCAGTCTTCCTCCGAAATGGCGAATTTTCTCATCTCATCGAACAACCGCTTTACGCTTTGGGTACCTCCCCGGTCAACACTTCGGCGCACGGCCCAATTTTGAGGCCTCCGATGGCCGGCGATGACCGTTTCGTCGGACACATTCGGGACTTGTGCCCGCATCCGGATGATGCGTTCAGTACTTGGCCATTGGCTCGTCATCTGGTTGATACAAAGTGAGCAGATCCATAATGGTTTTCTTGTCGGTTTGAAGCCCCTGAAATGTTGCCAGCAGCTCCTCTTTCGCCTGCCTCCATGACCGAATGGATAATGGACGCAGGGACATGTACCAATCATGTGCCACATCTTGCATTGCCAGAATCAAAGTCTTGGCCAGTAAGGATTCGTTGCCTCCTGCTGAATATACTGCAGCCTCGTAACTTGATATGAACCTTCTGGGATTGGATTTGCCATTGAAGTGCGGGATTTTGGGCTTGTACCCCGGTGGCCATGGGTACTTTTGGAGCTCAGGGGACAAAGGGGACGCCATGTCAACCATATCCGGGGCCCCCTTGCACGAGGCCGAACCCAGATATCTGACCTCGCTCTCAGTTTCGGTTCTTGCTCCAAGTGCCTGAATCTCCCGCTGTAACCTTTCTGCTTCTCTTGCTGCGTGATCGACCGCTACCTGGGTCGTCGTTATCCCGTTTCTTGCTTCGATGTCTCCTTGCAACCGGTCACGGTATGCCTTTAGCTCTTCGATTACGGTTGTGTGCTCATCCAGCGGCTTTAACAGCTTGGAATTCTGCAAATCGGTCGTCCCACCGCATTCGGGGCTGCCGGGTCCGGCCGGCCTCCGCGTCTTCCTCCGCCCCTCGGCGACTACGGCTTCCACATTGGGCGGGATCGGCGTTCCATCGACCGCTCCGACGCATTTTCTTCGGTGGCCGGATCCGGCCGCGGGGCGTCGGGTTCGGTGGCGGAGGAGCCGCCCGATGCAAGTGGCCGGGAGTACCGGATCCGAACCGGCTATTGCCGAAGGAATAATCTCGTCGATGGTCGGCATTTGCTTTCTTGAACTTCTACCTTTTCCCTTGGGTGGCATGACAAGTCCGGGCGACAACCACGGTGGGCGCCAATGTTGTTTCGGCCCTCTGGGGTTGCACCCCCTGAAGGACCAAAACAGGTGACAATGGAAACGTAGAAGTACAAAACGAAACGAACAACACGAACCTTATATTCCTTGTGCTCCGGCTAAAACGCACGGAGTCCAGAAGTCCCCTACAACGTCCCCAGAGGGGTCTACTTATAGGAAGCCGTGTTGCATTTTGTACAAGAATGCCCCTGGCAACCCTAATTTCAACGTACAGGAGCGGCCGACACGGGGCAGACAAGTAAATGGCCCGAGGGCCCACATTTGTCGGTTAACCACCGACCAGGACACATCCGGGCTCTCCTTCCTGCCCAGCCGCCGAATGCGTCCAGTCTCAAGCCAAATGCGCGCCTTCCCGCGCTTTTGGGGTTTCCGCCTGGCGCTGACGCCGGATGCGCGTCTTCCCGCACTATCGGGGCTTCCGCCTGGCGTGGACGCCGGATGCGCGCCTCCCCGCGCTATCGGGGTTTCCGCCTGGCGCTGACGCCGGATGCGCGCCTTCCCGCGCTATCGGGGTTTCCGCTGCGCGCGACGCGGATGCGCGCCGTCCCGCGCTTCGGGGCTTCCGCCTGGCGCGGACACCGGATGCGCGCCTTCCCGCGCTATCGGGGTTTCCGCCTGGCGCTGACGCCGGATGCGCGCCGTCCCGCGCTATCGGGGTTTCCGCCTGGCGCTGACGCCGGATGCGCGCCGTCCCGCGCTATCGGGGTTTCCGCCTGGCGCTGGGGCCGGATGCGCGCCGTCCCGCGCTATCGCCCGCACCTGCGCACATTAAACACATGAGGCGTATACGATTAGGGGGGACGGGGTGGCCAATTCCACTCCTGCCCCCAACAGGTGTGTTAACATTGCTAAATTTTCCATTCAAGGAGAAGTTGTTTGTTGTGCACTTAGTACTATTGAGATGTTAACTTAGTAATAATACCTGATCCAATCGAACCAAGTTTTAATCGTTTGCTCGGGACGAGCAAAGGTTAAGCTTGGGGATCTTGTTAACGGAAATAAAGACCAGTTTTGGTACATTCAGAAACCCGTCAACAGTCCTCGATAGAAGGAAGATAAGCATCACATGAGCATATTTATCACTAATAAAGTTTCACTTGTACTCTTAGCTTGTGAAATGCGGGAAGGCTGGAAACAGACCCGACTGAGACCAAAACCCGGTCTTCGACTGATTCCGGTCTCACCAGATCGACCACCAAGCGGGTCCCCGACTTCTACGGGAGAACTCCGATCCTGGATCCAAATGTACCACACATCAACATTCCATCTCGATTTCAACATTCCATCGATTGGTACAATGGACCAAGGATCCACATGGAAGCAAGCAAGATATCAAGTGAACCCAACTTCGGACAAGACTACACGTGACAAGCCGGACAAAGACCAGAAGCCGCCACGTGGACCGGGGGTCCAATGCCGGGTCGGCCGACCTGCCTTTGGTGGCAGGACACCTTGGCATTGCACCCACTGCCACCTGGACCTTCTAGTAGGCCAGTGGGACCCACAGGTCAGCCAACCATAGGTCGGCCGACCTGCACATGGGCCCCACTTGGGGTCGGTTCGCTTCCACCGCCTTCCTGCATGACTCCCATGTGTCATGCACCGAGAGACGTCCATTCAAGTCAGTGGAAGGTCGGTTTGATCCAACGGCGCATGACGGAGAGCACACGGATCGCTGACGTGGCACTGGAGTAACCCCTACTCCACCTCCACTATAAATACCCCCCTAGTATCTCATTGTAAAGTGTCCCCAAGTAGTTCACATTAGTGTTCTCAAGCTCAAGCTCTCTTGGGAGATCAAGAGTAGTGTAGTCTAGTCTAGAGTGGGAGTTAGAGTCGAGTCGAGCGAAGCTCGGTCTCCCTGAGTCGTCTTCTCGGAGAATCTGGTATAGCTCTTGTACCTTTACTTTCGAAGTACTTTCCTTATATTAATATAGTCTTGCTTTACTTTACTAAGTCTTTACTTTGAGTACTTTACTTTCAGTATTTACTTAGTGCATTGCTATACTAGTGTAGTAGTGTTGTGTCTTAGTCTCATTAGTGTAGAGTCTGAACTAGTTAGTGTCTAGATCCTTTGTGTGTGTTTCACTACCAACTGGGGCCAAGGTTACTTACGTGGTAGCCGGAGTCTTAAGACTAGATTAGGCGAGGTGCTTAGGCTAGTGCTTAATAGTGGATGCATCCTATCGATGATTGGTAATTCCATTCACTCTTGAGTGGTAAGTCCATTCACTGTCCAACGTATTACGGGGGGCGGTTGTGACGAACACTGACCTTTCGGTTATATCTCGTTTACGTTAGGGGTAGGGTGTAGGGCGCCCATTAAAGTCATAGGTCCGCCGAATAGGAGTTAGTCCCTCGGGAGACGCTACCCTCCTATTTGTCGCCCGATCTCCCCTATCACATCGATGGTCTAGGCATTAGTTTAGTTAAGTCGTTACACTAGTTAGATTAGAACACGAAGTATAGTTAGATACATAGGAGTCCTTACTCACTCGTTGTCCTCCCACCTAGCTAGCTACCTACTAGTTACCCTTAGTTATCACTCATAACAACACTCATACCCTTTATCAATATCAATAGCTTAGATTGAGTAGAACCACCCCGGATTTCCATCACACATTTGCTAAAGAGTCTTAATCCGCTTCCCATGAGCGAACTACAAATTCGACACCGGGGTACTCACCCGGTTGAAGTGCTACATCGGTACCTGTGCGCTTGCAGAGTTACCCTTTGGTTAGTCCTACGTTGTCACTAGAGTTTAGCTTGGCTTAGCATTCTTAGGCTGCGCTGCCGGAAAAGGAATTGTGACACCCTCTCTCGGTAGTAGTTCAAGTTTGCGAAGCTTAGCTACCATACGCTAGTCACATTTACTTAATTCTAGTGATTGCGCTAAGATCCGCTAACAAGCATTTCTTGAGCCGTTCTTGGGAACTAGATTCCTTACCGGTGCCGTAATATTAACCAACAAGCATTTACGCGCCGTTGCCGGGGAACTAGATTCCTTACCCAAATGCAGTACAAATAATATTAACCAACAACGAGCAAAGAATAAGTGTGGGGGAACTTGTTGGCGCTCCTTATTGCATGCTTTTCACCGCCAACTTGTTATGAAAATAGTCACCAAAACTTAGTAATAGGGTTTTAAACTAATAATTTCCATGAGTTTTGGTGTTTTCCTTGTTTTGCAGGGCTAAATATAAAAATAGACCAATTTGAATCAAAAAATAGAGAAAGCCCAAAACCCGGACCAACTCTATCTTGGACTACATGAGTAGGCCTCGGTAAAGAGGCCATAACTCACTCATCCGGAGTCCGATTTGGGCAAATGAATATGCGTTGGAAAGCTTGTGACAAGGCCCACGTGCCTGCAAAATTTGGGCCTTAGCGGAGCTCCCCTTGGTGCGCTCGCGCCAGGGGTGCGACCGCGCCAGCCAGGAGGCCAAACCGGCCCAGTCTTCTCCAGATGGCCCACGACGACGTGTGAAGGTCAGTTCTGGGGTGCGTCCAGGTTCAATGTACCTAGAACCGACGTTGTGAGGTTGGTTTGGCACTTTCCAAGTGGGGAGGAGCATTTGCAAAGAGCCCCCTCTCCTCCACATATAAAAGGGGACTTTTTCCCCTCACACAACACACACTCTACACAAGAAGAACTTCATTCCCACATCATATACTTTGTAGTAGTGTCCCTCTAGGTGCTAGTGCCTAGTTGTATACTTTAGAAAAGAGGAAGAGAGAGGAGGGAAGAGCGGAGGTGGAGCCGGCTTGTCGGGTTCTCCTCCAGTTTGTACCTCTATGGAGACGACTCATTCGCGAGTAATATCCGCATATTCTTTCTTTGCAATTCCTTAGTGATCTATTTAATTAAAGTTCAGTGCTTACTTGCTTGCTTGCGGGATCTCCGCTCGACCGAGTGCTTTAATCTTGCTAAGAATTCAGACTAGAGTAGTAGCCTCTAGCATAGACGTGGTGTCTGGGCTAGGGAGTTACCTGAGTTTGCGCCCAACCCCACGGATAGTTTGTGGTAGCCCCTGGGGTGACAGCTCCGATTAGGCCTTTGTATTCCACCACATTCGGGTTGGTGTTCTCGTAGAGCTTTGGCGGCCTTCCCCCGGTCACGTCTTCCCAGTCTTTTCGAGAACTGGAAAGGTACCGCTGCTCTGAAGTGAGTGAGTATAGTAAGCCGAGACTTCAGTTAACTAGTGACCTTGGGTTGAGCCTAGAAAACTCTCTCGTCCTATAAAAACATCCTCCTACCTACTTCTCCTGGACGTTCTTGTTTCACTCTAGTACACTTCTGTTCCCTGTGGAAAATACGATACCCCGAATACTTCCGGGTGAAAGCTACAATGGTACTCCGTGCGCTTGCGGATTTATCTGCTTACGCTAAGAAATACCAACAGTAGTGGGAGCTGAGAACTCACGGAGTGACTTGTTCGCCATGGCTTCAAACGCTGGTGTCATGTCTCGAACGAAAGATTGACTTTCTGCTTCTGACAAACTTTCAAGTTGAGTTGATGATGATGATTGATTGGTCTTCTTCAACTTGCTTCTAGCCTTCCTGAATAAAGCTTCTGGATTGTCAATATAATTATCAGGAAGAGTTGTCTTGATTACCCTGCATAAGATACACAAGTAGACAAAACAAGGGTAATCCTGTAGAGAAGGGTTAGTATGACAAAGACAACTCAATCACATTATCTAGTGCAATGCTGCTCATTATCCATTGGCTTTCAACCTTCCCCAGCAACGGCGCCAAAAATGCATGTTGATGGTTTTTAAGTGCAACTGAAATAAGGAGGGTTCCGCAAGCGCACAGAAAATATCATCGTAGCATTTTAACCAGGAGTAATCCAGGTATCGTTATTTATAATTTTACCACTGGGAAGGGAATGCACTGGATAATGAGTGATGAGCAATGCACATGCAATAATGGAGAGCTTAACCTTGTCTGTATCGATAATCTCATACAGGGTAAGTGTCACATAAAATATAGGAATGAATGATAATTGACATAAGACAAATGAGAGCATTTAGCCACATAAAATGATAGTAACCATCTCAACTTAGCACTCTTAAGCTTATAACACTAGCATGGACTAGGACGATCTAGGGTATAATCCTATGTTATTCTAACTATAAAGTCAAAGCATACAATGATTAGTGCAAAAACATCTAGCAATCATGGAGGGAAAAGGTTACATCTATGCATAGTGATATTACCAGAGAAGACTAGAGATATAACAATGACTTCAATGTAATAGGGGTATTCCGCTAGACCTATACTCGGGAGAAGGGCTACAAAGGACTCAACAGATCCGTCACTCCCGCGATCTACCTCACGATCCGGAATATAGGGTGCAATCGCAGATAAATACGGTCTAGGCACCACGCCTACACAATATTTACCACTCACCCATCGATCTAATGAGCAAGCGCTATACGGTCCTATGCATAAACATAATTCTAGTCCAACTATGCTAAACATATAATCAAAGTAGACTAAGAACAATATAATTGAGAACATAATCAAATAGAGGAAAGTCAATTCGATATAATAGAGTAGAATAAAGTACTATTCATAGTATCACGAACAATGATAAATATTACAAGAATGTAGAGGGGAATTACCAAGAACTCCGACAGATCCGGACTCCAAGCTAGGCTTGATTCCCTCTAGATCTATTCCTATGTAGCTATGCTACTAAACTATGGAGCTCTAATTGAGATGGTGGCTCTGGCTTCTCTGAATTCTCTCAGATGAATGAATAGAGAATGAATTAGGGTTTCACCTAGGGTCAGGGGCTCTGAATATATAGCCCTCTAGGATGCACCACAGCCCTCGGATCAAACTGACCTAAACGGACGATTATTATTCATCCTCAAAGGCGGTGGAGGCATAATCCGCAAGACTCAACCTCATTGGTTGAGGTGGAGAGGCGGCCGCCTCTAGGGCAGGGTTGGCCGCCCCTGGAGGCTGCCAGGTGGGGCCCAGCTTCCAGGGTTCGCCTTTTGGAGTCTTCTAGAGTATACAATTTTACCCGTTCGGTCTTTATCTCTATGTAATCCCGACATGTGGGCCTTCATTAGGTTCTTTCCTGATAACCCCCTGCAGAAATAGATAATCACCAAAACTCGTGGAATTCTGTCAGTGTAACCCCTATATTTAATAGGTGAACTCATTTTAGTCCTTTCTCTTGCCGCATTGATGGTATAAAGTTGATACTTAACTACCATCAACATCCACCACAAGGCAGCAAGGGTGGCAATGCCTACCCAAGCAAGCGCGACCAGGCCACGTCAACTGGATCTTCGTCTTTCAAAGCCCCAAGTTTCTCCTACACCGTAGGAGGGATGAATCTGCCAAATGGAAGGCAAGGGAAGGGGTTGTTTAGTAAATCCGGGGCCGCTACCCATGTGTCCCCCGACTCATTTGCGACCCACCAATCCAAGGACAGCCTGACGTCATCTTTGGAGAGGATCCCCAAAGAAGAAAGAGCCTACTAGGGCAGAGCTGAATAGGAAAATCAAGGAAATTTCTAGTTATATTCGCCACCTTAGGGGAAGGTTGGCGTAAGGGCGCACCTATGAAGTCCAACTCCAGGATGAAATCAACTCCTGCCATGTAGAAATGTTTGAGGAGTTGCAAGAAATGGCTCGTAAGCACGAAGTTATGCACGCCCTCGAGGAACCTCATCTTTAGTAGCTAGGCACACACGCACGCATTTTCCTTCCCAATCATTTCCCTTTTTTGATTTAAATTCCCTAAGTGTGCCTAATGTATCTTTTGATTATCAATGAAATATTTATTTATATATATATTGTGTCTTGTCTCCACTTGTTTTTGTATGCATATAAGAAAAAGACAGTACAAAAACAAGTGTGGGGGGAGGCACCACGCTCCTTGGTGCACAAAAATATTCGACATGGAAAAAAACACGGTTTGCGCACCCTCTCACTCCCTGCTAATTCTCTTTGTGCTGAAAATAAAATTTATAAAACTCAAATTTTGCAAACTCCATCTTCTATTTTCACCAATCGAAAACGAGTTGCATACTTTTTATTCCTTGCTATCTTGATTGTGTGAACAAACTGTGCAATAGGGACCCCATGTTTTATCTAAGTTATTGGCAGGTGAGATATAGTAGAATGATATGATACTTACCAACTCGTGCAATGGACTTGGGTATTTTTACGCAAAAACTCAAAAACTTTTTAGCAAATGCTCCTCGTGTGATAAGAGCTATGTCCTACCAGAGCCAAATATCTACGCTTACACTTACAAAACCTGTTTTAGCCACTTTTAGCGATGTCAAGTCTTGAGATTCTTGCTAGAGATGGCCTTGTCCCCAAGATCATTGCATTCACCCACCAAATAAACATGCCGACTCTCACATTGAAAGTCGTGCACCATATGCACCCACCATTCCACCAAAACGCTCATTTCTTACACTGAGAATTGAGCACATATATTCCACATCTTCTCCATCTTCCACCAAAATACTCCTGTCAACAAGTCATGCATCTCTCTCCATCATTCATTCAAGAAGGGTATGGACTGTTATCAGAAAATTCCTATAAAAAGAGAGCATAGTTCATGAATAAGGAAGAGTTCTTTTTCTCCAAGGTCCCGAGATAGATAAAAAAAAAAAGAAAGAAAAGAAGAAAAAAAGAAAAAAAGAAAAAAAGAAAGGAAGAAATAAAGCAAGTTTTAGAGTTGTTCTTCAAGTCCATACCTTCTTGCATTTTTCTTCATAAAGAGAGAAACATGATCAGAAGTCCACAAATATTTCTACACTTGCACTTGCACTTGCATTATCTAGGGATATGGCCTTCTCTTCATGAGTCCAGTTGGCTTGACATTGGAACCTGTTCATCATCCATACCCAAAACTCCACATATCAGCCTGTAGTGGTAGGATGATCAAGAACACCTAGATAGGACTAGCCACCTGAAAAAAAGAGTGACTTGAGAGTATCACATGAGGAGCTAAGGCTAACTTTGCAGAAATTCTAAAAACCCCAAGTTTCAGAGCATGGGTAGTGTGAGTTGACTTGATTTCAAGCTATTCCTCCTTCAATAGCTATAAGATAACTTGGTAGCCACCTTGAATGTTCACAAATGCTGGAAAAAAGCTCGGAATAATCTGTATGCAGGTCAACTTTTGGGAGAATACAACCACCATAGTTCTTCATCCTTTACTCGAGGACGAGCAAAGATCTAAGTGTCGGGGAGTTGCTGGCGGTCCTTAACTCAATTCTAACCCCACCAACTTTAGCCTAGGCAACACCAATTTGCACCTAGAATAGGGCTCTACTCTAACTACTTCCACAGTGTGTCACAGATTCCTTGTTTTGCAGTACATCACTAAAATGCACGTAAAATGGGCCAAGACATGGAGAAAAACACATATATATAAATACCTTTCATTTTTGGTCCAAGCAAACATGAGAAAAGAGGAGGAAAAGGCCACTCGGAGCCCAACTGACTAGAAGCACCAGCATGGGCCGACCAAAGGCCCAGCGAGGAGGCCACCGACCAAAGCTGAAGGCCGGCGGGGCCCAGCCAGGCGCGAGCGCGCCTAAGGTGCGCGCGCCCGCTCGAGTGCGGCCCGGGCCCAGCTTTGGTTGGTTGGTTTGGTTACCGCCTCTGATGGTCGGTTCGGAGGTGTTTCTAACATTTGCCCTGCGGAAACCGACCATCCCACTCCTATATAAGCATGGGCAAGCCTCCTCCTTCAACAATCAATTTATTCTTCATTTTAGTTCTCACTCTTCACCACACCTCCACTCTACAAGTGTACAATAGAGAGAGTAGAGCCACTCTACCTAGCCTAGCTAGAATAGAAGTAAGGAGTGAGAGAGGAGCAAGAGTAGAGCATCTCTCCAAGAGATCTCTCGGGAAGCTAGTCTTCCACGGGGCGAAGTGTCGGACTTGTCAGCTCCCTCCTCGCTTGTACCTCTACAGCGTCTTGCTACTTGAAGTAAGACATCATGTTTATCTTTTAGTAATACCTTTGAGTAAGTTATTCTTGCTTGTTATCTTCTTGCGGGTTCGTTGTTCGTCCCCATGGCGGAAGCTCTAGTCAGAGGACCCCTGATAGAGACGGGAGCTCCTGGCCACCACTAGAGTTGTAGCAACTAGCATAGACGTGGTGTCTAGGCTAGGACCCACCTTCGTTTGCTTCGTAGTCCACGATTGAGGTGGTAGGCAGCAGGTGGTGACAGCCCTGTCCGTCCCTTGTAATCCCCCACGTCCGGCTACGACGTGGAGCCACAGGCCGGCATCACCTGGCAGACCAGGTGTGATCCGGTGCCCGAAGTAAGAAGTATAGCAGCGAGTTTAGCCATCTCCTAGGACTTTAACCCTAGAAAACCTCACTACCTAAGCTATCCTACTCCAACTCTGGGCAACCTCTGGTTAGAATTAACTCACAAGCCGTTCTTCGTGAAAGAAATACGATACCCGATTACCCACCTGGTGAAGTGCAATAACGGTGATTTCCATGCGCTTGCGGATTTGGCTGCATACGCTAAGAAGCACCAACATCCACCGGTAGGTTTAGTCTGACAATAACGCCTACAACTTAAGCTAAGTATACGTCTTAACCTAACCTCGAGTCTGTTACAAACAAGGCAGTGAAAACAACCAAGTAGATAAGACCAACTTATCTAGTGAACTACTATTACTAGACATACTAGAACACTATAATAATACTACTAGAGTAATACTACACTAAGCTAGTACTGAAAGTAAATACTCAGAAAAGTAAAGGAAAAGCAGATATATTAAGTACTAAAAGTCTAACAATAGGAAAGGTAAAGAGGAATACCAGACTCTCCAGAAGACGACTCCGGAGACCCCGAGCTTCGCTCGACGCAACTCTAACTCCCACACTAGACTAACACTAACACTATAACTAGAATATAACTAGAGTGGATCCCACATTGATCTCTGAATTGGTCTTTTTTAGAATGGTTGGAAGCAGCTGGTATTTATAGGGGAGGTGGAGTAAGGGCTACTCCACCGCCATGTCATCGATCCGCGTGAAGTGGCTTCTCCACCTTTGGATCAAACCGACCTCAAACCGCCTTGAATCAATGTCCAGGATGTGCAGGGAACGTCGGTGGAGTGAACCGACCCTGAATGGGCCCGCACCCGAGGTCGGTCGACCTGGGGTTCTTCCCCCTGTTGACACGTGGCATCTTCTAGAAGAAGTGGTAGGTCGGTGGAGCAGGGCTGATAGGTGGGACCCACAAAACACAAGTCGGCCGACCTGGGTCTGGACAGGTGGGCCCACCAGCCTTGCTCCACATCAGTCCCCACGTGCCCTGGAGTGTGTTTCCTTGCTCATCCGAGTTTGGTTCTGTTGGATGGTTTGAAGAGCTTATTTCCCCTAAAATGTGGATGTACCTGCAATCCAAATACTAAGAGCACATGTGGAACTTTATTAGTGGTAAAATGCCTATGCTATGCCAATTTCCTCTGATTTTGCCCAGTTGATGAGATTATAGGGAGTGAAATAAGTAGCTTAATCCTCGTCAACAAGATCCCCCAAGCTTAACCTTTGCTCGTCCCGAGCAAACAATTAAACTTAGCTCAAGTTGGATCAGGAGTTGCTGTAATATCAACATTTTTAGAGTACCAGGCATGCATCAAAAACATTTCACTGAAGCATGGAAAATTTAGCTCTGACAGATCTCACCCATATTACCTTACTCCTTCGTGGGGCTTATAGCTCACCCTTTGTCTTGGATAATTGAGAGACAGAACGGTTAGACATTGAGCACTATTTTTCTCATTCCTAGCATGCAACATACCGGAGGTTTTGTAATGGTTTTCAAAAAGAATTCTTAATGTTCCTCAAATGGTACTCTCATGTCACTCAAGTGGTATTTAAATTCTCACCTAGGCACAGAGAAGGTTTTGCCTTTTGTGAACCATCCTATTTCTAATCAGGCTTTATGTGGAGCTCAGATAGGTATGGCAAGGAATAGCATACTTACAGTGCATATATTGTCATGTTAAGAAAAACTTGGACCACAGAAGAGAAACGACATACCACCAGATCAAGATGTATATATGTGGAGTGGATATATGGAGGAATAATGGTAGGGATGACTAGGTTGCTCCTTAAAAATGACACTATCTCTCTTTCTACTTCTACTGAGGAATGGCTAGCTTTTTTTTGAAACTACAAGGAATTTCCTACAAAATGAATATTTACTTTTGCCTAGCCTTTGAATTCTTTTATGCCTCTTCTAACAAATGTCAACTAAAGAGAGATTTAAAACTAGGAACTAGGATCATCCTGATGGATGAAAGTGATAAATATGGTTATGCGTACTTCCAGTGTAGAAGCAGCATGCTGGTCCAGTGCAGAAGCAGCATGATAAAAAGTGCGTACTCCCAGTGTAGGAGTAGCATGATGAAAATGCGTGCTCCCAGAGTAGGAGTAGCATATGAATGATTGCGTACTTCCGGATTAGAAGTAGCATATTTGGTGGTATGCGGATCTTGATCTTAGGGACATGACATACCTCTAACACAGGTTCTACAAGACTTAACTAACTCAACGCAAAGCAAGTAGCTTATGTAGAAGGTTTGCATCATGATAGATATATATATGGCCTTGGTGGGAAATTCATTACCATTGAGGAACAATTAAGTTTTTAATCACTTTTCAGAATAAATGCTCCGGTAATCATACACACTTTGAACAATATTATAGCAACTCTTGTTTCACCATCTGAAAGCTCCGGTTTGGTTTTGGTAAACGCTGCTAATGTTTTGCTCTAAGTGTGGTTAGACACATAGCAATGTGACGATGGATGATGGAGCATGGCAATCACGGTGATGAACATGGTGGACATGTGATGTGATCGAGCTCCAACGGAGGCCCATGGAGATCAAGGCAAAGGTATACTTGATAGGGCTTTCCGGTTCGGTGGTCAAGACACTTAGCGAGTGTGACCACATTTAGGATCAATAACCGACTATCAAGAGGGGTTTCCTCGGTTTCATTCGTGGTCCTTAGTGCCTCTAGTTGCGACTTTGCATGATGTATGAGAGACTAACTAGAGGGCTAACTCTTGCCGATGTGGTCGTGCTTGTACTACTAACTCCGGTACTTGAGACGAGGTCTACACTTGGTGGAGTTGGTACCCAAGGCAAGAGGATGGACTTGGAGCGAAGACGGCGCGTCGTTTCGACAACATGGAATCAAGTTGACAGCACCGGACGCGGCTGTCATGAAGCGCCGGACGCGCGAAGGAGCGCTGGACGCGGTCCAGTAACTTCTTTGGCGCACGGTCTTGCCGGACACCGGCGCTGGACGCTGCGAGGTTCGCGCCGGACACCAGTGGTCGTGCGTCCGGCGGGCTTGGCTGCGGCGCGGGCTCGGGCTGCTCAACGGCGAAGGACGCGGCTGGCAGTGTCGCTGCGGACGCGGTACGGCGCTGTCCCGGTGTCCGGCGCTCAGGCGTACGACGCGTGGCTTGGCCTGGACGCGCTGGAACGGGAACGGACCGGTCCACAGCGCCGGACGCGGCCGGCGTGCCGCGCCGGACGCTTGACCTGGCACCGGACCCAGTGCAGTAACTCCTCGGGAGTGAGGACTCGCCGGACACGGTGGAGGACGTGCGCCGGACGTACGTTGAAGAGGGCGGCGGACGCGGTGATGTGGCTGCGATTCAAATGGCAACGGTCGGCTCGTCAGCGAGGAAGAAGGCGCCGGACGCGTCCGACGGCCTGCGCAGGACGCGTCTGGCGTAGTGGACCTGGCATCCCCAAGAGAGCAATGGCTCTATTTCTTTGGAGGCTCTATAAATATGGGATGGCCGGCCATGGGAGGTCTCTCTTGCCCATTCTAACACTCTTTAGCATACTTTGAGCTAGAGACACTCCTCCCCACTCATCTCATGGATAGGTTGATCATTCTTGAGAGAGATTTGAGTGAGAACAAGTGATTTGCATTGAGAGTTGCATCTAGAGGCACTTGTTCATCGAGTGAGCTGCAGATTCTTGTTACTCTTCGGTGATTCCTATCACCGTAGACGGTTTGGAGCAGCGGGTGGTGGTTGAGCTCGACTTGGTGATTGTTCGAGGCCACACCGGGTTCTTGTGAGGGGTTCTTGATCCTTCCCCGTGGGAGTTTGCGAAAGGATACTCTAGTGGATTGCTCGTGGCTTGTGGATCCTTGTCATGTGTGGAGATTGCAGCTCCCCATTGGGGTGTTTGGCACCGAGCCAATTGAGCGGGCAACTCACCAAGCAAGTGCATCGCTACAATGAGGACTAGCTTGCCGGGAAGCAAGTGAACCTCGGTAAAAAATCATTGTGTCAATTTGTGATTTTAGAGGCTTCGACCTCCTTGTGCTTGTGCTTGAGCTCCTACTACATCGGTGATTGGCCATCTTCTACTCTTCGCGGTGGTATAAACTTCCTTCATCTCTTTACTTCTCGCAAAGTAGAATTGCTTGTTGTGGTCGGTCGGGAACCACTCCTTGAGTAGTTTAAATCCCGTGGGTAGAATTGCTTGTTGTGGTCGGTCGGGAACCACTCATTGTGTAGCTTAAATCCCGTGGGTAGAATTGCTCGTTCGGTTTCGGTGAACCGACTTTGTGTAGCTTGATCACCGTGGTTGATTGTGCAATTGGTTTGAGTAGCCTTGCTTGTTTAGGACGGCTTGCGTAGAGTAGTCGAAGCTTTAGCTTTGCACATTTGCCACCTTGCTAGCTAACTTGTCATCTAGTGTTCTTGCTAGAAATTTTATTAGGCTATTCACCCCCTCTAGCCATTGTGACCTTTCACGTCATATCAGAGCCGGGCATCGTTTGTTTGAGGTGGATTAACATCCTACGGTGAAGCAATGGCATTGGTTTTGCATATCAACAACACCAAGAAGGCACCATCTTTCCATGGTGATGACTATGCCAAATGGAAGCTTAAGATGAAGAGTCATCTCAAGTCAATCAACCTTGAGGCGTGGAAAGTGGTGGAAACAAAGTTTGAGCTTGTTGAGGGAGCGGTGCCAACACTGGCCGAAGAGAAGAAGCAACAAGCCAATGATGTTGCCGTGAGTGCTTTCCATGAGGCACTTGATGATAAAGCTTTTGAGCTCATCAAGAACCTTGAGGTGGCTCATGACATTTGGAAGAAGCTAGAAGAAGCTTATGAGGGCACCGAAAGTGTCAAGACCGCAAGAGCCTACATGTTGCAAGAGAAGTTTGCAAGCTTCTCAATGAAGGAGGATGAGAGTGTGCCGGAGATGTTCCATAGGCCACAAGTCATTGTCAATGAGCTTAAGGGACTTGGAGAAGAGATCAAAGATACACAATTCTCTACCAAGTTCATGAGGTGTCTTCCCAAGAGGTTTGACATGTTGAAGACCGTCATGGTGAAGACAACCACGAGGGAGAAGCCCACACCCAACCAAGTCCTTCAAGAGATCATGGCTGATGATGAGTTTAGAGAAGATCATGAGAAGGAAGAGTTGGTGTAGAAGAAGAAGGAGAATGAGAAGAAGGATGATGACAAGAAGAGTGTGGCATTCAAGGCCACATCATCCAAGAAGATGAGCCATGCTCTAGCTCAAGTGAACAAGAAGAAGAAATGAATGAGCAAATGGCACTTCTTGCGAAGAAGATGGGGAAGCTCATGAAGAAGGGATACCGGTCCAAGGGCAAGAGAAGCTCATCCAAGTCTAGTGACCATCCCATGAAGTGCCTCCAGTGCAATGGCAAGGATCATCTTATTGCCAAGTGTCCCTATGCAAGCGATGATGAAGATGCCATGAGAAAGGAGAGGAAGAAGCAAGAGAAGAAGACGGAGGAGAAAGACTCCTCCCACCACAAGAAGAAGGGTGAATCTCATGTGGCAACTTGGGAGAGTGATTCATCTTCCTCAAGTGATGATGATGATGATTCCAAGAAGAAGAAGAAGAAGAAGAAGAAGGGGCACACAAGCATTGCCATTCAAGAGAAGCTTTCTCTATTTGGTGCTCCATCATCTTGCTTCATGGCCAAGGCCACTAAGGTACAACCTCCACCCGATAGTGATGATGAGAGTGATGATGATGATGAGACCACAAAAGAAGAACTTTTTGTCATGCCTGAGGATTGCAAGGGTGCTTTCAATGACTCTAGAAAGGAATGTAGGGGCTTGCGGAAGGATAAACAAAACCTTGAGCAAGAACTTATGGAGTTGAGGGACTCTTATGAGAGTCTAAAGGTAGACCATAAGAAGCTAGAGATTGCTCACTCCAAGCTTGAAAAAGCTCATTCTTCTCTAGTTGAGAAGCAAGAGAAAGAGCAATCACAAGTGGTGATCATAGAAAAGAAAAGTGTGTCTACGTCATGTGATTCACTTGATGATTCAATTGTTGTTGCATCACTTGACCCTTCATGCTCTCATGCCTCTACTTCATCTAGTAGTGTTAGTCATTCATGTGATTCTACACTAGTAGTTGAGAATGAGTCTCTTAAGAAGGAGTCAAGGAGCTCAATCACACCTTGGCTAAGGCTTATGGTGGTGAGGTCCGCTTGCTTATGTGCTTGGGTAGCCAAAGAGCTTCTCTCTACAAAGAGGGATTGGGCTATACCCCCAAGAAAGGCAAGGCCGCTTTTGCTCCTCACAAGACTTGTTTTGTGAAGAACAATGGTAGCTATTGCAAGAGTTGCAAGCAAGTTGGTCATTTAGAGCATGCATGCAAGAACAAGAACACTAGTGCTTCCTCTTACAAGTTGAATGCTTCCTACATGCTTGTTAAGAGTGAGTGTGGTGTGAGTGCTAGATTCATTGGTACACCATGGATGAGCTCAAAGAAGAAAGCTATTTGGGTGCCAAAGACTCTAGTGACTAACCTCCAAGGACCCAAGCAAAAGTGGGTACCTAAAGCTTGATGTCTTCTTGTAGGTCAATTACAAAGCCGGAGGGAGGCATTGGGTTTTTGATAGTGGTGCATCAAATCATATGACCGGTGAAGATAGTATGTTCAAATCACTTGACAAGAATGACAATGGTGGATTCAACTCCATCACATTTGGTGATACTAGCAAGGGTGATGTCATGGGGCTAGGAAAGGTTGCAATTTCCAATGACAAGGATCTCTCCAATGTGTTGCTAGTTGATACTTTGAACTTCAATCTTTTGTCAGTGGCACAATTGTGTGATCTTAGCTACAAGTGCATATTTGATGACAAACATGTTGAGGTGGTGAGCAAGGATCAAGCAAATATCATCCTCAAGGGGTTTAGGCATGGAAGGTTGTACTTGGTTGATTTCAATGCTAGTGAAGCTCAACTTTCATCTTGTTTGATTGGCAAGTCAAGCAAAGGGTGGCTATGGCATAGGCGCCTAGGACATGTTGGCATGAAGCAATTGAACAAGTTGGTGAAGCATGATCTAGTGAGAGGCTTGCATGATGTCACTTTTGAGAAGGATAGACCTTGTAGTACATGTCGAGATGGCAAGCAACATGGGAACTCACATCCCAAGAAGAATGAGATGTCAACTTCAAGAGCATTTGAGTTGTTGCACATGGATTTGTTTGGCCCAACCCACTACACATCAATGGGGGCAACAAGTATGGATTTGTGATTATGGATGACTACACAAGATATACATGGGTGTTCTTTCTCTATGACAAGAGTGAAGTCTATGATCTATTCAAGTCTTTTGTCAAGAGGGTGCAAAATGAGTTTGACACTACCATCAAGAAGATAAGAAGTGACAATGGGAGTGAATTCAAGAACACAAGAGTTGAAGAGTTGTGTGATGAGCTTGGAATTGTGCATCAATTCTCACCAACCTACACTCCCCAATCCAATGGTGTGGTTGAGAGGAAGAATAGGACCTTGATTGAGATGGCAAGAACTATGCTACTTGAGTACAATGTGAGTGAAAAGTTTTGGAGTGATGCCATCAACACGGCTTGCTACTATAGCAACCGCCTCTATTGCCATGGGAAGTTAGAGAAGACTCCATATGAGATTTTGAATGCAAGAAAGCCCAACATTGCCTATTTCCGGGTCTTTGGTTGCAAGTGCTACCTACTCAAGAAGGGGCAAAGACTTGGAAAGTTTGACAAGAGATGTGATGAGGGATTTCTTCTTGGCTACTCTACTACTAGCAAGGCCTATAGAGTGTGGAACTTGGCTAGTGGTCTAGTTGAAGAGGTTCATGATGTTGAGTTTGATGAAACCCAAGGCTCTCAAAGTGAACATCAAAATCATGAAGATGTGGGTGTAGATCAATTGAACAATGCAATGAGGCACATTGACATTGGTGAAATTTGGCCAAGGCAAGTGGATGATGGTGATAAAGTGCACGTGCCAACTCAAGTTGTGATTGATGATTCCAATGAGGCAAGCATAAGTGGTACTCAAGATGAAGATCAAGATCAAGGTCAAGCAAGCAATGCAAATGAGCTAGTTCTTCAACCTTCAAACATTGCAAGTGATCATCCTCTAGATCATATCATTGGTGACATTCAAAGAGGTGTACAAACAAGATCAAGATTGGCTAGCATATGTGAGCACTACTCCTTTGTGTCATTCATTGAGCCAACTAAGATTGATGAAGCTTTGAAGGATCTGGATTGGATAAATGCCATGCATGAGGAATTGAACAACTTCACTAGAAATAAAGTTTGGGAGCTTGTTGAGAGGCCAAAGAAGCACAATGTGATTGGAACCAAGTGGGTCTTCAAGAACAAGCAAGATCAAGATGTCTTGGTAGTAAGGAACAAAGCAAGACTAGTGGCTCAAGGTTACACACAAGTTGAGGGTCTTGACTTTGGAGAAACATATGCACCGGTGGCAAGATTGGAGGCAATTAGAATCCTATTAGCCTATGCTTGTGCTCACAACATCAAGCTCTATCAAATGGATGTCAAGAGTGCATTTCTCAATGGGTTCATCAATGAGGAAGTGTATGTTGCACAACCTCCGGTTTTGAGGATGACAAGAAGCCCAACCATGTCTACAAGCTCAAGAAGGCATTGTATGGTTTGAAGCAAGCCCCAAGGGCATGGTATGAAAGATTGAGAGACTTTCTCATTTCCAAAGGCTTTAAGATGGGAAAAGTTGACACCACTCTCTTCACCAAGAAGATAGAAGATGACTTGTTTGTGTTGCAAATCTATGTGGATGACATTATCTTTGGGTCAACCAACCAAGTCTTTTGTGAGGAGTTTGCAAATATGATGGCTAGTGAGTTTGAAATGTCCATGCTTGGAGAGTTGAGCTACTTCCTTGGTCTTCAAATCAAGCAAATGAAGAATGGCACCTTTGTGAGTCAAGGCAAGTACATCAAGGACATGAAAGTTTGGGTTGCAAGATGCTAAGTCCATTAGCACACCAATGGGTACCAATGGCGGCTTGGATATTGATGATAGTGGCAAGATGATTGAGCAAAAACTATATAGATCAATGATTGGAAGCTTGCTATATGTGACCGCTTCTACGCCGGATGTCATGTTTAGTGAGTGCATGTGTGCAAGATTTCAAGCTTCTCCAAGAGAGAGTCACTTGACGGCAACCAAGAGGGTGTTGAGATACTTGAAGGGCACTCAAGATGTTGGTCTATGGTATCCCAAGGGGTCAAGCTTTGAGTTGATTGGATACTCCGACTCCGACTATGCTGGTTGCAAGATTGATAGGAAGAGTACAAGTGGAACATGCCAAGTGCTAGGAAGATCTCTAGTATCATGGTCTTCAAAGAAGCAAAATAGTGTGGCACTTTCCACCGCTGAAGCCGAATATATTAGTGCGGGGAATTGTTGTGCACAATTGCTATGGATGAAAGCCACCTTGAAGGACTATGGGATCAAGTTCAAGCATGTGCCTTTGTTTTGTGACAATGAAAGTGCAATCAAGATGACAAACAATCCGGTTCAACATTCTAGAACCAAGCACATTGATGTGAGGCACCACTTCATTAGAGATCATCAACAAAAGGGAGATGTGAGCATTGAAAGCATTGGCACCGAAGATCAACTAGCCGACATATTTACCAAGCCTCTTGATGAGAAAAGATTTTGCAAGTTGTGGAATGAGTTGAACATACTTAGCTTCTCCAACATGGATTGATGCACCCATATATGACATGCCTCTCCTCCAACATAGCAAGGTAAAGTTGGTTGTTGCATCTCATGCATCCTTTGCTAGTTGTGTAGACATGTATACATATGCATTTTGCTAGGATCATTCATTGCAAATCAAATGAATTTGAAGGATGTATGGCACCACTATTGTTTCTATACTTGATTTGATCTAGTGGTGGCATATGACTTGTTTGTGAGCTTGTGAACCTAGTGTTGAATCTTTAGCACTTGCTCATGATGTGTATCTCAACATGGTCAAGATAACCCTTATTCTTATGAGGTGTGAAGAAGCTTGCCCTTGGTTCAAACCGAGATACATTTTCTAGGCATGTGGTTTAGATTTGGCCATAGTTGATTGACTTGTTTCTCACATTTTATGCACCCTTGTTGGTGATTTTTGACAAAGGGGAGAAATAAGTCACAAAGAGCAATGGAAGGGGATCAATTTTTATGATATGACCCAACCCTGAGCACACAAATAGGGGGAGCATGGTCATAGACTATTTGTTGCATATTGTGTGTGCATACATGATGATATGGAGCATTGCAAGCTAAATTCAATATTCATGCTTGTTTGGTGTAATGCTAGTATAGAACTTGATTGATGAAATGAAGTACTAGCATGCATAGGTGGTCTCTAGACATAGAGTTTCCCTTGTTCAAAGTACCTTTCTTATAATGTGATCTCATGAGGTATTTTGAGTTTTGATGGATGTCTAGATTCCCATGGTCCTAAGGAAGGTTTATTATCGCACTCCGATTGGTATCACGCTTCAAAGGTCAATTCTATAAACCTTAGTACCATTTTGGTTGTGGTAACTCTCACACAAGTTTCATCTATGCATGTGTGCTTGAAAATCAACCAAACTTTTGATGCACACATGTAGGGGGAGCTACCACTACCAAAATCGGAATTGAAATGCTTATCCAATCCAAGATTCATGATCAAAATGTCTTGGGCAAGCAATTCAATTTCCATATCTTTGTGAGCTTTGTGAAGGGTTGTCATCAATTACAAAAAAGGGGGAGATTGAAAGCTCTGGTTTGGTTTTGGTAACTAATGACACTCAAACGTTGCTAATGCTTTGCTCTAAGTGTGGTTAGACACATAGCAACGTGACGATGGATGATGGAGCATGGCGATCACGGTGATGAACATGGTGGACATGTGATGTGATCGAGCTCCGACGGAGGCCCATGGAGATCAAGGCGAAGGTATACATGATAGGGCTTTTTGGTTTGGTGGTCAAGACACTTAGCGAGTGTGACCACATTTAGGATCGATAACCAACTATCAAGAGGGTTTCCTCGGTTTCATTCGCGGTCCTTAGTGCCTCTAGTTGCGACTTTGCATGATGCATGAGAGACTAACTAGAGGGCTAACTCTTGCCGACATGGTCGTGCTTGTACTACTAACTCCGGTACTTGAGACGAGGTCTACACTTGGTGGAGTTGGTACCCAAGGCAAGAGGATGGACTTGGAGCGAAGACGGCGCGTCGTTTCGACAACATGGAATCAAGTCGACGGCGCCGGACGCGGCTGTCGCGAAGCGCCGAACGCGCGAAGGAGCACTGGACGCGGTCCAGTAACTTCTTTGGCGCGTGGTCTCGAAGGACGCCGGCGCCGGACGCCACGAGGTTCGCGCCGGACGCCAGTGGTCGTGCGTCCAGCGGGCTTGGCTGCGGCGCGGGCTTGGGCTGCTCAACGGCGAAGGACGCGGCTAGTGGTGTTGCTGCAGACATGGTACGGCGCTGTCTCGGCGTCCGGCGCTCGGGCGTGTGACGCGTGGCTTGGCCTGGAAGCGCTGGAACGGGAATGAACCGGTCCACAGCGCCGGACGCGGCCGGCGTGCCGCGCCGGACCAATAGTAGGGAAGTTCTCATCGATGACCTTCCCCATTGGTCACTAAAAGATGAAAGTATGGTCATAGAGGATAATTTGTGACGAATTTGTGACGAAAATGACTTGGTCACTGATGGCGCGTCACACAAGTTCTGTTGTGACCAAATGGACATTTTCGTCACAGATGTTATTTCATTCTGTGATGAAATAATCATCGTCATGGAAGTGAATGCAATCTATGATGATTGGCGTTGGTCACAGATGAAGGCTGGTATTGGTCATAATTCGCTGGCCATCGGTCGTCCTAACGCCATCGCTAACGGCGTTAGTGTTGTGTGACGTCTCCTTTTCGTCACAGATAGACCAATTTTGTCGTCATTACTGCCCGTTTGGAATTGACCGACGGCGTATGCCAGGCTGGCAGATGACGTGAGCGCTGACGTGGCAGCTGATGTGTATGCTGACATCATTGCTAACGTGGCTGCTGACGTCAGCACTTACGTGGCTGCTGGCATCATCGCTGACATGGCTACTGACGTGTCTGCTGACGCCATGCCTTTGAAATCGTCACATAATACATTTTGAAATCGACACAATACATTTTCAAATTGACATAGAATACATTTTCAAATCGACACAATACATTTTCAAATCGACACAGAATGGTCACAAAAGTACAGATAGCATTTGAATTGGAATTTGCAAATGATACTAGAATGACCACACAATTCCATAGATGAATAAAACCAGTATTCAACACATAACTGAGTTCACACCATCACCACTTGCTACTTGGCATCACACTACAATTTTGTTTGCACAAACATAACAAAGATATAATAAGAAGTTGCCACCCACGAGCAACCTTTTGTTACGAGTTCCCAAAATAAACAGGCCAAACACGGCGATCGACCAAACGGCCCTCATGTCGAAGAAGAAGCGTTACCATGGAAGGACAATAGCTTCTTTAGGAGCGCATTGGTCTCCTCCATCTCTTTGGTGTTCTTTTATGTTAGCTTCTTGTACTCCTCCAGCTCTGTTGTTGTCTTCGACGTTTTTCCTCGCCTTCTTCACTTTTCTTCTTCACTCGTTGAGTTCACCTTGAACAAAGACGTGGCCGCTTCGGTACCAAGTTGTTCCCGAAGCTCGCTTTCATTTGCTTTGAAGATGACTTGGAGGATGTCGGTGTTTTCATGCCAACACTCTTCAAGAACTGGTTGGAGCCGGTCTGCATGAGCTCCTTGGACACGAGCTGCACACTGGATGGTGGCGTCTCGCCTTCAGGAACTGGTTCAGCCCTCAGAGCCTCCATATTAAGCTGAAATTTCATGGATAGAAAACAGTTACATGTTAATGGTAATGACCAACAGCCAACTGACAGTTGTTAGTTATTGCAATCATTTGAAGAAAACATGAGACACAAGATGTTTATATTGAAATAATTACCAATGATAGAAAACTTCAAGTTGTAATCGTGGCTATCTAAAATATTTATCAATCCACACAAGTTCTATTTAAAGACAGCTAGTCCATATGTGCAGAAGTACGTAGATTAGAAAATTCTTTAGCACTACATAGTCAATCCCACATATAACTAAGGTTTTTATAGCTTGTGTAAATAATAATCAATGCTGCATTTACAGAAACATATAGCAGTTCACATTTGTTTTTCAGAGTTAACAATGGAGATATTTAGCAACAAATGAATCTCTAAAAGCATGTTTGGATTAGCAGCTAACAATGACAAGAATGAAACAATGTGATATAAATAGATTGAAGATAGCAAACTGAACTTACAAGTGCTTCCATTGCCTTTTTTGGAGCTAGTATGGCAGGTCTGGAAGGCCTCCACGGAATCTAGTTCTTCAGTCTGATTTGTGATGGGTTGGTTTTTGTTTTTTTCTGCATCTACTTCATTGATAAACAATCACAGCAAAGTTGTCTCAGAACAAATGCAAGAGAAGTGGTGTGTAATTGTGCAGGTATTACTACAAGCTACTTTTGACTTACATATGCCTGTAAGTGTGCCACATAGCAGCGAGAACCCGTAGCCTAATGATACTTGACTTTACTGTGGTTCTGCTTGTTCTTTTCACATGTTTCCTATGCAAGAATTAACATGTCAGATGAGTTGATAAGGTCAAAATGAGAAGATCCTTTGAAAAGAAAGAATATATGAAAAGAAGCCCATACCATGTTCTTTGGATCAGTCCACTTTGCAACTAGTGTATTCCACTGTGCATCAGTCATGTAAGGAACAAGAGAAGTTGTAAGAACCTCATTTGCAGGTACACCATTAAAGTATTTCTGCTTGAGACGATAACATTGGTTTTTTACCGTAGAGCGCAGCATATCAGTTGATAAAATAGTACTAATGACTCTACTTGGGTATCCTATATTGAGTTGATAAACAAATAAATGACTCTAATTGACAATAGAGTAAACTAGAAACCTTAATAACATTAATTTGTATGCTAAGGTCGCAGATATGTATCGGGACACATTGTTGATCGGTCATGAATACAAGTTATCGATTGATAGTTACAACGAGATAAGTGGTTTTTCCGAATATCGGTATGAGACCATTCTCGATTTCTAGGTGTTTTGGTTTCAAACAATTTCGGATTAGAAGCGGGGTATATATCGTAAAACTATCCAATGATTACATTTCTTGCTGTAGCAACCTAAAAGGTTTCAAAACTACTCTAAATTTACCATATGTTAGATACTTATGTGCATTCTTACGACATCATTAAAACATTATGTTCTTAGTTTGCCCATCTAAATTTCCATCTCAGCTCCGCCACTGGGACCAAGACCACCAAACCAAAACTGTGTCACGCCAAAAAGAAAACCTAATATGTGACGAATATGTTTCAACATTTGACGGCCAAAACGAGGCAAATTAGCAATGACGATACCAAATCTAATATGTGACCAATATGTTTCATCATTACAATGCAGCTCACGGTCAACACAATCTATGATGATTCCCTTGCGTTGTTCCATGACGTTCCTTTAATTTTCATCATTAATTTTCAAGGCAAATCTTCGTCACTTGCAATGTATGACGAAGCTACAAATTTCGTCATAGTATGCTACCATTCTGTGTCAAAACTAACCAACGGCGAAGGATGCGGCTGGCAGTGTCGCTGCGAACGCGGTACGGCGCTGTCCCGGCGTCCGGCGCTCGGGCGTGCGACGCGTGGCTTGGCCTGGACGTGCTGGAACGGGAACGGACCGGTCCACAGCGCCGGACGCGGCCGGCGTGCCGTGCCGGACGCTGGACCTGGCGCCGGAACCAGTCCAGTAACTCCTCGGGAGCGATGACTCACCGGACGTGGCGGAGGACACGCGTCGGACGCACGTTGAAGAGGGCGGCGGACACGGTAACGTGGCTGCGATTGAAATGGCAATGGTCGGCTCATCAGCGTGGAAGAAGGCGCCAGATGCATCCGGTGGCCTGCGCAGGACGCGTCCGGCGCAGTGGACCTGGCATCCCCGAGAGAGCAACGGCTCTATTTCTTTGGAGGCTCTATAAATATGGGATGGCCGGCCATGGGAGGTCTCTCTTGCCCATTCTAACACTCTTGAGCATACTTTGAGCTAGAGACACTCCTCCCCACTCATATCTTGGATAGGTTGATCATTCTTGGGAGAGATTTGAGTGAGAACAAGTGATTTGCATTGAGAGTTGCATCTAGAGGCACTTGTTCATCGAGTGAGCTGTGGATTCTTGTTACTCTTCAGTGATTTCCATCACCGTAGATGGTTTGGAGCAGCGGGTGGTGGTTGAGCTCGACTTGGTGATTGTTCGAGGCCACACCGGGTTCTTGTGAGGGGTTCTTGATCCTTCCCCGTGGGAGTTCGTGAAAGGATACTCTAGTGGATTGCTCGTGGCTTGTGGATCCTTGTCTTGTGTGGAGATTCCGGCTCCCCATTGGGGTCTTTGGCACCGAGCCAATTGAGCGGGCAACTCACCAATCAAGTGCATCGCCACAATGAGGACTAGCTTGCCGGGAAGCAAGTGAACCTCGGTAAAAAATCATTGTGTCGATTTGTGATTTCCGAGGCATCGACCTCCTTGTGCTTGTGCTTGAGCTCTCTAGGTGATTGGCTACTACATCGGTGATTGGCCATCTTCTACTCTTCGCGGCGGTATAAACTTCCTTCATCTCTTTACTACTCGCAAAGTAGAATTGCTTGTTGTGGTCGGTCGGGAACCACTCCTTGAGTAGTTTAAATCCCGTGCGTAGAATTGCTTGTTGTGGTCGGTCGGGAACCACTCATTGTGTAGCTTAAATCCCGTGGGTAGAATTGCTCGTTCAGTTTCGGTGAACCGACTTTGTGTAGCTTGATCACCGTGGTTGATTGTGCAATTGGTTTGAGTAGCCTTGCTTGTTTAGGACGACTTGCATCGAGTAGTCGAAGCTTTAGCTTTGCACATTTGCCGCCTTGCTAGCTAACTTGTCATCTAGTGTTCTTGCTAGAAATTTTATTAGGCTATTCACCCCCCTCTAGCCATTGTGACCTTTCACCATCTCATATCTCACAATCATTTAGACTTAGTTTAAACATTTGCGACCCACAGAAGTAATCAGGTTCATGGTAATTTCAGGTTGAACCAAGTGATCCATATTTTAGTGAAATATTTAGTTGCAAACTAGGTACTAGAAAAATATTCACAGAGCAACTATTCATCATCTCCAAGAAAAAATAAAACAAAGCATAATTATACGGGAATTATTTTTTTGGATTTTCAAATTTTTATAATAGAAAGTAAACAATTCTTTTTGGCATTTTTCATGGTTTTCATTTTTTTAGCAAAGCAAGTAAATGCATGAAATAAAAATTGCGTAAAAATAAAAGAGCAAGAATACTCACCCGAGTGGGGAGAGGATCTCCTACAAGCTTGTCTCATGCCTCCTCACTGGTATGGTGGATATGGTGGATAGCCATATGGAGGCTGCTGTGGGCTAGGTGGAGTGTATGGTGCTTGCTGTGGGTATGGTGGAATGTCATAGGGATGCTGTTGTGCAAGAGGGGTGTATGGCTGCTGCTATGGAGGAGGAGCTCGCTGCTGTAGTGGCACTGTGATGTGTGGAATGTTTGGTGGCAGTGGTCTTTCATACTGGCCGTACATGAGGTTCCATCGTAGATCGTTGTGGCCTTGGAGGTTCTGGATGGCTTAGCGGTTTTGGAGTGCTACGTCGTGCATGGCCTCATTGCCTACATGCAGCAAACCAATTCCCGCAGAGAGCAAGTCCATGTCTTGGCGGTGAGAATGGGACCGTGTATCCTGCGAAGAAGAGCAAGACATGCGGCCACTATGGAAACCGGACCTGCGTCCAGAGTGAGACACCTGCATAGAGCTAGAACTTTCTTCATAGTCACTATCATTATTGCCACCTGCAGCTCGTGCCTGCGCACGTGTGCGCGGTCCTGCAAAACTCCTGCGTCTCTTGCACAAAGGGAGCAATGGGTTTCCACTATATTTTTAATTCTTCACATGGCAGTGGAATTGTTTCATCAGTGTTATGCACTTTAAAAGAATAAGTATAAGTTCCTCTACCCACAAGATACCCCCCTTGGATATAAAATCTATCAGTCAAAACAATTCTAGGGGTCAAGATATAATTATCAAAGTGGGTGAGCATGTTTAAGCGCATGCAGAATTTTGTAGTCACCGAAGTAACTTCAAGGGGCCATTTCCTCTGTGAAGAGGATGCCCACTCCCAATGCTTAACCATATCAATCATAGGAGAAATTTTAATCTTGCGCACCATGGCATAAAGTATTCTAGTATCTACCTCCCTAACAATTCTAATATCATTTGGGGGGAACAAGGTTAAACCAATCCATTGGTGCAGGAACATTAAAGTGGGATTGCAAATGTGGCTAGTGCGTGGCTGCACCATAGAATAATCCTACCCAGTGATTTCAGCCCAAAATTCTCTCTTCTCACAGTGTTTAGTAGCACGAGCAATATCAGTGTTTGTGGATTCTAGACCAAAACAAGAAGAGAAAACATCCCATGGCAAGTTGAACTCTTCATTTAGCACTCTAAAATAGATTTTATCTATCCCATGGCAAGTTGAACTCTTCATTTAGCACTCTAAAATAGATTTTATCTTTGCTTATTCTCATGGTGCTAAGAAATTCTAGTGTCAGAATTCTACTCCCTGGTGCATCTGAGAGGTCATAAAAACTTTCCCACCCCAAGGCATTAAAAACTTCTGTAAATTCATCATCTATTCTTATGCTTTGGAGGAGTGCAGGGGATATCACCTTGGTGTGTATGAACTCCCGGTCACGGAGTTCTTCAAGTTTTTGTATCTCCATAGGGGTGAGCCATATGCCAGTTTCTTGATCCTGAATTCTCTCTGGCATGGCTTCTTCGTTCACGTGTGGTGGTGAAGAAGGTGTGGCTCCCCTGGATGACTGGCTCCCCGCATCATGCATGGAAGTGTCGGAGGGGATCAAAGTATGTCTCCGGGATGAGTTACCCCAGAGTTTTGATTTTAGCCGCTCCTTGACTTTCCTGATCATGGTGGAAACACGAAGAACACCACTAGAGCAAGAGGAATGATTTACCTTGTTACCTTGATTACCTCTCTTGCTTGTGGTGTGATGAGCTCTTGGATGTCAACGGCTTATTTTTGGATTTTTTTTGAGTGGATGAAAGGATAGGTGGAGATGGAGGATGGTGTCAACGTTCTTGGCTTGTTGAGTGTGCAAATGAGTATGTGTGGGGCATCTCATTCCTCCCTCTCCACTTCCACAATCCTACACTAGAGGAAGAGTAGAGCCATTATACCTAGCTTGTAGCTAGAATAGAAGTAGGAGAGTGAGAGAGGTCAAGAGCGGAGTAACTCTTTTCGACTACTCCCGGAGGCTAGTCTTCCATGGGGTGGAGTGCCGGATTTGTCGGCTCCCTCCTCACTTGTACCTCGGCGACTTCTTATGCTTGAAGTAAGAGCTAGGTTCGTGTTTATCTATTCGTACGTTCCTTCTTGCAAAGTTATCTTTATCGTCGTTTGCTTGCGGGTTCGTCGACCGTCCTTGTGGCGGTAGTTCTAGTAGAGGACTCCTGATAGAGACGGATGTTCCTGGCCGACGCTAGAACTGTAACGTTGGTGTAGACGTGGTGTCTAAGCTGATTAGTTACCTTTGTTTGCCTCGTACTCCACGGTTGAGGTGGTAGGCGGCAGGTGGTGACAGCCCTGTTCGTCCTTTGTAATCCCCCACGTCCGGGTACGGCGTAGAGCTACAGGCCGGCATCACCTAGCAGACCAGGTGCGATCCGGTGCCCAAAGCAAGTAATCAGCGGTAGAGTTATCTTTCTCTAAGGATTCGTGCTATAGAAAACCTCACTTTCCCAGTTACCTACTCTCTCCTCTGGGCAACCTAGCTAAGACCTAAACCTGACCATACCATTCTTCATGAAGTTTACGATACCCTGTTCATCACCGGGTGAAGTGCTACAATGGTCTTTCCGTGCGCTTGCGGAATTTACTGCTTTCGCTAAGAAATACCAACAAGCATTTCTGGCGCCGTTGCCGGGGAACGGTTGTCAAGTTTATCTCCGAACCTAGTTGCCCGCGTACCTTGTTCTACCTTTGCTTCTATTTTATATTTCTTTTCATCTTACAAAATGGAGCTACCAACCATTGCCAAACTATCCGCTCCTAAGGGCGAGCTCATTAAAACGCCACAATCAGCGAAGCCAATCACAGCTTCTAGTTACGAGCTCCATCCTGGCGTTATAGCCATGGTTCAGAACCAAGTCTTTTTAGGCTTGGATTATGAAAATCCATATCATCACCTAAGGGAGTTTGAGCAACTCTGTGAATGCCTAAACATTTATGGCTTGTCACAAGAAACATTGCGTTGGAAGTTGTTTCCTTTCTCACTCATTGAGAGGGCGAGACAATGGTACGACCAAATCGTAGGGTTGGTAAATGGAGATTGGGAAAAACTACATGATAGTTTTTGCGTTGCATTCTTCCCTATATCTCGAATTGCTTCCCTACGATCTGAGATTCTCAACTTCTGACAACTAGACAATGAAACTACAGGAGTAGCTTGGGACCGATTTCGACCACGACCGACTGGTCGGTCCCGACTGTCTATTCCAAGCCATGTGTTATTACAACACTTTTGGCTAGGGTTAGCGGAGAATCTGCCCCGTTGCTCGATGCGTCCCGGTGGATCTTTTATACATAAAACCACAACGAGGGAAAAGCTCTCCTAAATCGTATTCTAGAGAACACTCCCCCGCTAAAACCCATCCGGTTTGAGCCTGAGCCAGTTAAAGAGGAAGTCTCTTCGGCAATTGCCGAACCCGTGATAGAGACTACCTCTCCTGAACCAGTGGCCATAGAGGAAGTTTCCGGTCAAATGGAACTTCCTGTATTCAAGGATGAGCTTTTCAAAGATTTTGGAAATACCTCGAAATACGAATCTCATAGGAGAACACCAATCTCTGTCACTCCTAGCGATCCTCTTGATGAATTATTTCTCAGAGAATCCATTAAGGAGTTGACTGCTATAATGAGCTCAGAATGGGTAGCGAAGGAGAGCTCTTACCTGAAGAAATTCAGATTCGTGCTCCTTCCTCAACCCTTCGATGCAAAATCCAAGGAGATTGGGTGGATGTTCTATAAAATCCCACTGTTGGAACAAACATCATGTCAAAATCCTATGCATTCATGTGTTTAGGAGAAAAACCACGTACTCCAACAGTCAAATCCTTTAGAGTAGCACCTCGGTCTGCTCTTAACAGACTTGGGATTTTACACAACATAACTCTCCATCATCAAGAAGTCGAAATGGCCCTGGACTTTCACGTCTTTGACATCCAGGATTTCGACATTCTAATCGATCATCCCCTAGAAAAACTTATTACAAGTCCATCAAAAACGGGGAATTGGGAGTCAAACTAGGGAGAGAGTGATTCTCTATTCAAGTCACGCGAGCTAAAAACTCAGTGGCTAAACTTCCCCCTAGTAAACCCCTAGAGGTTATGTCGGTAATTCCTTTTGAAACCCCAGAGATGTCTTTAGAGACGATTCTCCTCACGTTGTAGAAGAGGAAGACGAACTGGGAGAAACCATAGAATTACCCAAAGAAGAGAAACCGACACGACCTCCCATTGAGCTTAAACCCTTACCTATGGGACTACGCTATGCTTTCTTACATGGCGATTCGCAAACTCCTGTCATGAGAAGCGACAAGCTTAGCGACAAGGAGACGGCTGAACTCATCGCTGTGCTAGAAAAGCATAGAACGGTCTTCGGGTATTCCTTGGATGATCTCAAGGGAATAAGCCCAACCTTATGCACACATCGCATTCCAATTGATCCCTCGAGTACACCAACTCGAGAACCTTAGCGAAGGCTGAATAATGCGATGCGTGAAGTCATGAAAAAGGAGGTTTTGAAACTTTTTCACGCCGGGATTATCTATCCCATACCACATAGCGACTGGGTTAACCCCGTCCAAATGGTTCCCAAGAAAGGAGGTATGACGGTAGTTAAAAATGATAAAAATGAGCTTATCCCACAAAGAACCGTCATGGGGTGGAGAATGTGTATCGATTAACGGAAACTCAACACGGCAACAAAGAAAGATCACTTTCCGCTCCCCTTCATTGATGAAATGTTGGAGCGGTTAGCCAAGCATTCTTTCTTCTGTTTCCTAGATGGGTATTCAGGTTATCATCAAATACCCATCCACCCCGATGATCAAAGCAAGACGACATTTACATGTCCATATGGAACATATGCCTATAGAAGGATGTCGTTGGGTTGTGTAATGCACCCGCATCCTTCCAAAGGTGTATGATGTCTATCTTTTCAGACATGATTGAGGAAATCATGGAAGTTTTCATGGACGATTTCTCAGTCTATGGAAAAACTTTCAATCATTGTCTTGAAAATTTAGATAAAGTCTTGCAAAGGTGCCAGGAGAAAGATTTGGTACTTAATTCAGAAAAGTGCCATTTCATGGTCCGCGAGGGCATTGTCCTAGGCCACCTAGTGTCAGAACGAGGGATCGAGGTAGATAAGGCTAAGATTGAAGTTATTGAGCAACTACCTCCCCCTGTGAACGTAAAGGGAATCCGCAGCTTTCTAGGCCACGCAGGGTTCTATAGGAGATTTATCAAAGACTTTTCTCAAATCTCTAGACCCCTCACGAGCCTACTAGCTAAGGACGTACCTTTCGAATTCACAGATGAGTGCTTGCACGCATTCAATACCCCTAAGAATGCACTCATCTCAGCTCCGATCATCCAACCTCCTGATTGGACCCTACCTTTTGAGATCATGTGTGATGCTAGTGACTATGCTGTTGGTGCGGTCCTTGGTCAAACCAAAGATAAGAAGCATCATGCAATCGCTTGCGCTAGCAAAACGCTAACAGGAGCTCAGCTCAATTACGCTACCACAGAGAAGGAGCTCCTGGCAGTCATGTATGCTATCGATAAGTTCAGGTCTTACATAGTGGGAGCAAAAGTCATAGTCTACACAGACCATGCAGCCTTGAAATACTTGCTCACTAAGAAAGACGCAAAACCTCGTTTGATTCGCTGGATTCTTCTACTCCAGGAATTTGATCTTGAAATAAAAGATAAAAAGGGAGTAGAAAATACCGTTGCGGATCATTTGTCGCGTATGCAGGTTACTAACATGCAGGAACTACCTATAAATGACTTCCTACGCAACGACATGCTACTGAAGGTGACAGACAACAACCCTTGGTATGCGAAGATCGTCAACTATATGGTTGCCGGATATGTACCACCAGGGGAAAATAGGAGAAAGCTGCAAGTTGAAAGCCGACATCACCTTTGGGATGACCCATACCTATATCGAGTATGTTCAGATGGTCGGTTGAGGAGATACGTACCAGCAACAGAAGGCCTACAAATCATTGAGAAGTGTCACTCCGCACCGTACGGAGGCCATTATGGAGCATTCCGCACAAAAACAAAAATCTGGCAATGCGGATTCTTCTGGCCAACGATGTACGAGGACACCAAAGAATTCATTCGGAGGTGTCGCAAGTGTCAGTTTCAAGGAGGCATCACAGCTCGCAACGCGATGCCGCTACACTACAACCTTCAAATTGAGATATTTGATGTGTGGGGCATTGATTATATGGGACCGTTCCAGAAGTCCCAAGATTGCGACTACATCCTAGTGGCTGTTGACTACGTATCATAGTGGGTAGAGGCTATGCCCTGCAGAGCAGCTGACGCCAAGCACGCCAGGAAAATGATTCATGAAGTGATCTTTCCTCACTTTGGAACACCACGCATGGTGATAAGCGATGGAGGATCCCACTTCATTGACAAAACATTTAGAGCATTCCTGAAAGAGCTTGGAGCCAAGCACAACATAGCTACCCCCTATCATCCTCAAACTAGTGGTCAAGCAGAGACCTCCAACAAACAGATCAAGAACATCCTGCAGAAAACGGTCAACGATATGGGGAAAGGCTGGAAGAGTAAGCTTGCTGATGCACTCTGGGCATACAGGACCGCTTACAAAACCCCTATCGGCATGTCACCATTCCAGCTCGTATACGGGAAAAGTTGCCACTTACCCGTAGAGCTCGAACATCGAGCTTATTGGGCTATCAAGAGCTGGAATATGGATCTTAAATTAGCCGGCAGAAATTGACAGCAACAGATTTCTGAACTGGAAGAATGGTGGGAGAAGGCTTATCATAGTGCCAAGCTCTACAAAGAACGAACCAAGAGATGGCACGATCACCGAATCAAGCTCAAAACCTTCAAGCAAGGCGAGAAGGTCTTGCTCCTCAACTCTAAGGTGAAACTATTCGGTGAAGGGAAGTTGCGGAGCAAATGGAAAAGACTGTACACCGTCATCGACACGTCGACTCATGGGGCAATCACAATTCAAGATGATGACGGTAATATCTTCAAGGTTAACGGTTAGCGTCTCAAACCCTTCCTTGAGTCTTCTCGCAATTTAAATTTCAGTGAAGAGCTAGATCGAATAGATTTAATTATGCCTAGATTTTGAATGCTCTCACTCTTTTTGATTAGGCTAGCTATTCTATTCTTTCTTATCAAAAAATTCAAAAATATTTTATTTATCATAGAAATATTCCAGCATTTTATTTTTGGGTTTCCCATCTTTTTATAAGTGCTTTGGATATTTCAAACAAAATATTTCACAAAATATTCCCTGAAAATCCTCTTTTTCCATTCAAAAATTGGAGCACATCGTGAGCCTCGAACACCCAACGGATCAAAAACATCTCATTTTGGAAACAAATAGACCGTTGGGCTGCAAGGACGAAACCGGGGAACGAGCCGTGCCGCAACTGGCGCGCTCGCGCCACTGGCGCGCTCGTGCCAGGGAGCGAGCTGTTGCTCCCCAAACTTTGTCCCCTGATCCTCAGCCCTTCTCTGATGCTCACCATATGGAGTTTGATCCTGCTGCATTCGCGAGAGACAGAGATGTCATCTTCACCTATAAATTGAGCCATCTCCTCTCCTCTCTTCACAAAAGCTCAAGCCATTCATCTCTTTCTCTCTTGCTCATACCCATACTCCAGCAAGTTCTTTCTCCTATCAAGTAGCCATGGCCCTTGTTCCTTTCAATGAGAAAAGGCCCTCTCTTTCGCCAAAGATTACTTAGAAAGGAGGGAAAAGAGCAACCAAACGGTGGCACCACTCGCCATCGAAGGTCCTACTTTGGCGCCATCGGCAAGAGCAGCAAGAGCAGCCTCTACGGATCACCAACCAAGCAAGCGCCCTAGGAATTCATCTCCCCAAACCTCTTCCTTCAAAACCCATGATCTTTCCTATACCGTGCAAGGAATTGATCGCGTGGAAAGGGGCTGGTAGGAAGAGAAGGAGGCGTCTACACTCCTCGTCTCCTTTGCCATCCTCCTATCCAAGGGCAGCCCACTGGTTTCTTTGGTGAGGCTTTGCCCCTACCAAAAGGTCCAACAAAGGAGGGGCTGCACAAGAAGATTAAGGAGCTCTCTAGTTACATTCGTTATCTTAGAGGTAGGCTCGCCGAAAGGAGCTCGGCTGAATTCATGCTAGAGCAAGAAATTGACTCCCTTCATATAGAGATGTATGAGGAGTTAGAGGGAGTCGCAACTAAATTGGGAGTTGCCAACGTCCTCGAGCTTCCTTTCTAGAGCCTTTCGCTCCACCCAAATAATTAGGCGCGCGCACTTAGTTTTAAATTTCAGCTTGTTGCATTTCCCTTCTCAATTTACTTTGTAATCATGCGCCTATTTGTAATTTTCAGTTTTATAATTGAATAAATATATATATATTTTCTATCTTGTATACACTTATTTTTGTCCTATGTGTTGCACAAAAAATTCAAGAGACAGGTACAAAAACAAGTGTGGGGGAGGCTACCCCAACCTCTCAAAAAGATGCACAAAAATTCGCGCCTTGAAAAAAAAAATCACCGGTTTGTGCATCTTCTCACTCTCTACAAGTACTTTTATTCTTCTAGAAATAATTTGGTTTATAACTAAAAATTGGCTGCTCTACCTCTATGTTCGCTGATCGATTGCGACTTGCATACTTTTTATTCCTCGCCAAAAATTCTATCTTTACGTGAGCAACTAATTTGAGTTTAGGGACCCCTTGAATATCTAAGTTATTGTGGGATGAGAGATAGTAGGATGTTATGAGACTTGTTTATCTCTTGCAGTAGACTTGGGTTTTTCTTTGCAAAAATTTTAAAACTTATAGCATGATCCTCAAGTGATGATTAAATTCCTACCGAGCCAAATATTAGTGCTATATTTACAAAACCTTGCCACATAGCTGCTTATCCTTGCACCAAAGTTGTGTCCCACTTTATCGGATCGTTGCGAGAGAAGTTTCATATCCCCAAGATCGAATATCACACACACCCACCAAATAAAACTGCCAACTTTTACCCCGATGTTGGGGGTAGATCGGAAGTGGTCCACCCCCATTCGCCGACGCCACCGAAAGTTGAGAGGCAAAGTCTTTCGCTTGAAGCAAAGCACTCGCTTTTGGCGTCGAAAGCCACGAGCGAAAGTTGAGAGGCAAAGTCTTTCGCCTTTGAAGCGGCGCTTTCCCCAGTTTTCGGCAAAAGCCATGAGCGAAAGTTGAGAGACAAAAGTCTTTCGCCAACTCGATTGGTCGAAAGCGAAGAGCGGGAGTGGCTCTTCATTTTCGTCGGAACAATCGGTCGAAAGTGAAGGGCGGAAGTTGGCCTTCACTTTCGCCAGCTCGATTGGATGAAAGAGGGCGAAAGTGATTCTGCACTTTCGCCAATTTACCGGTCGAAAGTCGAAGAGAAGGACGCTTTCGCTGTTGTCAGGACGGGTCGGAATTAAGTGCGAGAGCGAGCCTCGGCTTCTGACATGGTGTAACTCAGGCGCCCGAATCGCAGCTATCGATACCTGCGGCGGGCCCAAGGCTGAGATATGCGGCAAGACTAGAGTTCCGGACAACAAACAACACAAATGAATATGAAGCAAAGTTATGGACTTCGAAAGCCGAGAGCCCTCAAGATACGCGTCATGCATTGTGAAATCGATTCACATGTGGTAGTGGGCCATATTGAAAAAGAGTACATAGCGAAAGAAAGAGAACTGGCAAGATATCGCGGCGGTTAGGAGAATGGAAAATCACTTCTCTGGGTTCACTCTGAGGCATATCCCAAGATCAGAAAATTCCGAAGCTGACGAATTGGTGAAAGCTGCGGCGCAAAACATACCCTTGCCTCCAGATGTTTTTTACCAAACATTAACCTTAAAGGCGGTAATAGAAGAAGAAGAAAATCCAAGAGCAATACATGTGATAGCAAGCGAAGATTGGCGAGCAACAATTGTTGCATTTCTCAAAGAGACATATGAGCCAGAAGACAAGAAGGAATATCAGCAAATGAGGTCTAGAACAAAGCAATACATGATCATTGGAGAAGAGTTATACAAAGAAGGCGTAGTTGCACCACTTCTGAAGTGCATCAGCAAAGAAGAAGGAGAAAAGCTTTTAGCTGAAATGCATTCGGGCATGTGCGGTGCACACAAGGGTCCGCATGAGATCGCTCACAGAGCCATGAGGCAGGGTTTCTATTGGTCGACAGCGGCGAAAGACGCAAAAGAAATTGTCCGAAGATGTGAAGCTTGTCAAAGATTCGCGAAAAATCAGAAAGCTCCAGCAAACTTAACAAGTCTAATCATTCCAACTTGGCCGTTGCAAAGATGGGGAATAGACATCGTGGGTCCACTTCGCAAGCTCCGGAAACCTAAAGTTCGCGCAGCCGCGCTTGGAATATTTCACCAAGTGGATTGAGGCGAAAGCTCGGCAAAGATCACGTCAAAAACTTTAATCAACTTTACTTGGCAACGAATCATATGTCGTTTTGGAGTGCCACTTATATCATGGTTGACAATGGCAAACAATTCGACCGTGCGAGTACGAAGCTTTTGCGAAGAGCTAAACATAAACCGGCTTTCGCCTCCAATCACCCACAACAAATGGAGCAGGTTGAAAGAGCGAATGCTGAAATATTCACGTCACTTTTGAAAATATTGACGAAGAAAAGAAAGGCAAATGGGCACAAGAACTAACAACTTCCGTATGGGGCCATAACATCTCAAAGACCGAGCAACAGACTTCACTCCTTTTCGTCTGCTATATGGCGAAGAAGCAATCACGCTAGAAGAAATGAAGCTCGGATCATTCAGAACCGAAATTGCAGCAACAAATCCAATCCAAAGATTCATTGACATCGAAACTTCAGAGCAAACAAAGCTAGAGGCGGCACAAAACTTAGACAAATATCATCAAGAAACAAAAAGCTGGAGGGACAAGAAAGTGCTATGAAAGGACATCAACCCAGGAGACATGGTCCTCATCAAGCAGCCAAACAAGCAGGGGAAGCTACAGTCACAATGGTATGGGCCATATATCATTTCAGCTATGGTCAAAGAAGGAGCTTTTAGATTGATCAATGAAGAAGGCGTCGAATCGACACACACCCGGAATGCGGAGACAATCTTCATCGCTTTTATACATAGAATACAAAACAGAGATGTAATTTTACTTTTCGCATCTTTACATTTCAGTAGACATTAATCTGGGGACTTGCACTCTTTTTTCTCACAGGGGAAGCCTTGTGAAAGGTGTGAGGTTTTTTTTTAATGAGGCAGTCCTTTGTATCCCTTTTTCCTATTATTACACTTTTCCCTAGAAGAAGAGAGCACCGCTTCCATGTCAAGGTCGAAAACAAGGTGCAAACACCTTGCATATTCGACGAAACGCAGGAGTTGTTATGGTAAGGTTGTAAACAACCTACCGTTCTCATAATAGTTTAACGGCTCAAAAAGAGCTAAAGCCGAAAATGGCTAAAGCCGAAAAGGCTAAGGGGCTTAGCTTCGAGAAAATTAGAGCAAGTTTAACACTCAAAAAAGAGCTAAAGCCAAAAATGGGTAAAGCCGAAAATGGCTAAGGGGCCTAGCTTCGAGAAAATCGAGCAAGTCTAACGGCTCAAAAGAGCTAAAGCCGAAAATGGCTAAGGGGCTTAGCTTCGAGAAAATCGAGCAAGTCTAACGGCTCAAAAAGAGCTAAAGCGAAAATGGCTAAAGCCGAAAATGGATAAGGGGCTTAGCTTCCCGAGAAAATCGAGCAAGTCTAACGACTCAAAAGAGCTAAAGCCGAAAATGGCTAAAGCCAAAAATGGCTAAGGGGCTTAGCTTCTGAGAAAATCAGAGCAAGTCTAACAGCTCAAAAAGAGCTAAATCCGAGAGTGGCCAAAGCTGAAAATGGCTAAGGGGCTTAGCTTCTGGAAGAATCAAAGCAAGTCCAGTAGCTCGAAAGGTTTGGTTTTCGACAGAATCAAAACAAGCTCCAAAGCTCACAGCAAGTCAATATGTCAGATATGGCAATGTTAAGATGTCAAAGGCAGAAACACTTGAGTTCAATAAGCAAAAGATCAGCTACCTCGAGCTCAAGCATTACTGACCTAAGAAACCCTAACAATTAATCTGGAAGTAATCGGAAGTATCTAAAATGCCGATACTTCAGAATGTTTAATGTTAAAATTTCGAAGTCAGTCATGTTTGGACTCAACAAGCGAAATAAAAGCCATTTTGAGTCCAAACATCACTGGCCTATGAAATTCCAACAACCAATCTGGGTCACAATATTGTTTAATCGATAGAGAACACGGCCTAAGAAGCTGAAGTTAATCGTTTAGTTTCGGGTTTTTTCTTTCTCGCCACCACGGATCAGGTAGGGAGAAGGAAGAAGCTCAGAAACCAAAAGAACAATTCATCTGAAGTTAAAAGAAGAGTCAAATCTCTCATGTCTGAAGTTGAACTTTAGGTTCCTTGGACGAGTCTTCTCCCCAAAAATCAAATAGGGAAGAAGTTCTCCTCCAAGAAACCAGAAGCACAACTGCAACCTTCCTGCATGAGCACTACAACCATAAGCCACAACGAGATGAACAAATAGATAGAACCATCCACTCTATTTATAGGACCTCGGCACCCCTACAGCGTAATAAACACGATCGCCGTCATTTAAGGTGAAAGATATGGCACCCATGTCGAACTAACCTTTTAATCTTCATGACGTTTAGACATCATGAATTCTGACAAAAGGTCAAATGACTTTAACCTATGAATTCAATGCAAAAGATATGCAAGTACAATGGTCAAATACGTAGCCGTACAACTCATTCAAGGCGAAAGATTTGACACCTCTGTCAAATGGACTTTTTAATTTTCATGACATTCAGACACCATAAATTCTGACAAAAGGTCAGATGACTTTAGCCCATGAATTCAATACAGAAGATACGCAAGTATAGTTGATCAAATACAGATAGCTTTACGGTAACCAAGACTCATGAATTCTGACAATGCATCAGACTTCATGTAAGCAGAAGAAATCATACACCTTAACACAAAAGATACGATAGTACTATGGAATAAATGTCAATGCGCTATAATTAGTTTCAGCGACAGTCACACCCTTCATTTCAGAACAAACGATACTTTCTCCAAACATTTAGAAGCCTATATAAGAAGTGACTAAGCGTGGTCACCAAGCTCGTGGGCTATCCTATCCGTCACAATGGCTAGTCATTCCCCCGGAGGGATAATATTCAGCTTTCGCTAGATTTAGGAATGAGAGGCCGGAAGAAAAAACAACCAAAATTCCAATTCAAAGCATGAGTGAAAATCAAAACCCAAGCATCCGGATAACTCCAAAGACCCCGTAAATTGTTTAAGCAAGTCCGTATCTAGAATATCTTCATCTCTTTGGTGCAATTTTAAGAGTTTTTTTATCTTATTTATAGCTTTAGCTTTCATCATTATCTCGGCCATCTAGGATGAGGTTTTTTGATTTTAAGACCTTCGGCTTTCGCATTTGGAGGAACGAGCACAATTGCGCGAAATAGGTGGAATACTTGTTGCAAGGTTAGCGGAAGCACTAACGCACAAATGTAATCGAACTTTCGAAATTATTAAAGTTGTCATAATCTCCTATCGGCGTCGAATGTGCGACGGCGTTTTCGTCAACCCCTCGGCTCAAAAGATGGGGGGGGGGAGGGGCGGCGTCTTCGACCAATTTGAAACCGAGGGTTTTTCCCTAAAAGACAAGCTTACTCACCCCTAACTCGAAAATGGGGGGGGGCGGCATTTTCGGAATTTTGAGTAAAGGGGCTCGGTCAAAAGGGAGCAGGCAACAAGACATTCGACGCATTTATCGAGACATGAGCATTCGTCATTCACAAAAAACACACAACCGCCGAAATTTACAAACGCAATTTACAATCAAAAGGGCTCATCCTTGGGCACCTTCAAGGACCCCTCGTCGATGTTAGGGGTCACAGAATATAACTATAATGAGCACGCTCTAAGGGAATATCGTCGAAAGACTCAGCTTTCGGAATTTTTGAAGTGCTTCCGGCAAAATTTGATCCAGAAGGTCCTTCACCACAGGTAGAATCCCTTTCAGCATAGCATTTCTAGAAGCTTGTAATCTATTCAGCAGTCAAGACTTCGTCTTAGTCATGAACGCATGAAAACTCCAAGTGACCGATGCGGATGACGCTGTCGATAGCGATACCATGATTCGCCAGAAACATGGAAATCACCTTTCGCAATGGCAAGAGGATAAATCTCAATCGCATTGGCCAAGTCAGCCTCATCAACCTGTCGAAACATTAGAAGCAAACAAAACAAAATATGCTTAAGTTACAGCCAGAGTACTATCAAAGTCTTACAACATTCGTGCAGCCTGGCACGCGCTCAAATTCAAACATTGTCTTTTCCAAATCGCAAGCCCTAAGTCAAGCTACTGGCGATTTGTTCTGGGCGGAAGCATTTTCATCAGCAGGAGCGGAACCATCAGGAGCAGCGTGTCCAGTAGAAGCTTGATCAGCATTAGGGGCGGACGCTTGGTTTTCGCCAGGTGTTCCTGCAGCAGAGCTTTCACGAGCTGCCTGTTCACGCGCATTGCGGCGTCGATGAACTCCTGAACTTTGGCCCCGATCGCCTTCTTCTCCTCAGATGTCTATGAAAATTTACAAGAAATAACTCCAAAAGATGATGACAATCAAATCGGAAGGCAAAATAAAAGTAAAACATTACCTTGCCACAAGAAATAGCAACGCGGATAAGCGCTAGGTCCTGTCCATCTTTAAGCCAAAACTCATCATAAAAACGATGAGCGTCAGCTTTCGCCTCCGAGGTTCGCTTGTAATATTCCTTGGGCACTCCAATGGGCATAGAAGCTGCATGAGAACAACCATGCGCCCGGAGACACTGCGCGAAAGCGAGAATAGACTCCAGGGCAGCAAAGCTACGGCCTGTATTCTGCACGGCTTCAAAGTTTGAAAGTTCTGCGGCCAGCCAACCCATATAATTCATAAGATCATAGTTAAAGGGAAATTCAACTTCCGAACCGATCCCTTCCACAAGATTTTTGTAGGCCACAAAGACTTTCTGCGCCTCGATGCTAAGGTCCTTCAAATATTCTTTCTCATGCTTCTTAAGATCCGCCGTTCACCATTGACTCTTTCAAAATCGAAGAGAGAGTTGCTTTTCAGCAATCGTAGTCTCGGCTTTCTTTTTCTCCTCCTCGACATTCTTTTTCAGAGTCTCAACTATCGACTCAAGGTCCTTGATCCTGGTCTCCCTTTCGGATACTTTCTTCTCAAGAGAAGCAATTTTTGCTGCATCTTTCTTGGAGAGGGTTCGATTCAACATAACAACCTGTCGAGAAAAACAACAAGTCACAAAATAATTTCGAAAGCTGAGATGACGAACGACGAAAGCACAAGTCAAAAGATGATTTCGAAAGCTGAAACAACAAACGTCGAAAGCAAGATTCACCTGAATAAGGTGAGAAGTGGCAGCATCCGCTAAAGAGGCGTGGTTAAGCTTCAAAAGAGCATTCTCCATCAGGCATGCCGAAAGAAGCCGCAGCTTCATCAAGATTTGCGCCACGCTTCATTCGGAAGAATTCCAATCTGTTGGATAGGTCACGTTCGCCATCGTGTGAGTGTCTCAAGGGAAACCCAAGAGAATTTGAGATCCTATAAGCTCTTTCACGGTCGGGGTCATGCTCTTCAGAAGAACTGGTTCCGTAATAAACCACCATTTCGCCGTAGTCATCGGAACACGAGTCTAAATCCAATTCTCCGTGTCCGAAAAGGTGACCCCGAAAGATGTTCTCAACCAAAGACTCTTTGAAAAAATGAGACTTACCACGTGAACCAACATTCGTCGAAGGCGAACGAGATGAAGCTCTCACAACATTCGAAACAAACGTAGGAAGGCTCGGCGGCTTTTGAGGCAAAATCTTTTGCCTTTTCAAAACAAGTTCTCAAGGAGCAAAGCGGGACGTTTATCTCGCTCAAATGAACCGAGATCCGTGGCGGACAGCTATCGTCATCGTCACCCAACGAGCGAGGATCCGTAATATCGCACGACCCATGTCGCTTTCGCTTTCTTTAGCCTGCATAAACAGAGGAAGATAAACGAAATCTGTTAGTACACGATCATTTCGAATAAGAGAAAATCATACAGCAAAACGCAATGCAGCATGCGAAAGCAAAAAAAGAACCCAACCATCTCATAGAGAGACATTCCCTAATTCCGAGTTTTTCCGATAGTAATGCCCGAGCTGGGTCTCAAAGCTTTCGCAAGTTCCCTTCCAAATCTAACATCTGCAGGTTCAGAGCGACGAACCTCCTGAGTACGTGACTTTCGCTTTTTTTGTTCAAGGACTTGAGTCCTTGAGGCACGCCCACCGCGTCCTCTGGTTGATTGCGGGCGTCCTCTTTGGCCACGCCTCTTCGGGACAGCTTCTGCATCAACGACAGACCTCGGATCGACTCTGTTAGAATAGGGCACACCGATTAAGTCGAACATCCGGTTCAGGCGAGCACCGGCCAATCCAACCTGAACACATAACTTATGTTCCTTTTTGCCATAAGGTCCAAAAGTTTCAGAGACAGAACTTTCGATCTGCTTCACGTACTTGGGCTTGTCAGCTTCCGTGATGTGGTCAAAATGAACGTCAGGAACTTCACACCCCGACGGAGTCATGACGAAATAATCGAAATCAACATCAGGGTCAAGGGGCAGTCGCCCCAACACCGCCCACTCTTCCGCCAAATCATGGCTGGTTTGTTTGGAGGCGGTTCGCCAAAAGTACTTACTAGCATTCAATTCAGCATCGCTCGGAATAAATTCAGCCTTTGCTCCCTCCACCATTGGCGAAAGCTGAGACACCAAAGGATGGGCCCTGTCCAAACCTTCAGCTTTCGCAGTAGCAACATCCGCTTCCTCGCAAACGCGAATGTAGAACCAATAGTCCTTCCAACCAGACCACTTACCCTTGTAAAATGGAACCAGAGTTTGGAGGCGGTTATGAAGGTGGGCAATGAAGTTATAACCACCATATTCGGAAGTATATCGGATTTTCCTCTTCTTGTCGGACTTGCTATCCAACCGCCCATAACCACTGTAATTCCGAATGAATGATTCGGAATTGAGAGGACAGCCAATGAACTTTAGCCCCATAGCAAAAATACTAAGACGGCTAACACCATTGGGCGTAAGATGATGAATCTGCAGTCCAAACCTCCCAAGAACTTCCCCAACAAAGGGCTCGTAGGGGACAGTCAGCCCAGCTCGGAAGTAATCACGAAACACAATAGCTTCACTTTCCTTGGGCTCAGGAATAGTCTCATCTTCCGGAGCCCTGCATCTGTTACGAACCTCTTGTGTCATGTATCCTTTCGACACATAGCTGTCCAGCTCGTCCTCGTCAACTTTCGACATTTTCAACTCAAAAACTGGAATGCAAATGAAATCTTTCGGCTTGAGATTAGCCTCGAGAGGTCGCAAGTAGCTTCCGCATTCTCTTCCTCTCGACTCATCATCACTCTCGGCATCGAGCCATTCGCCGAGGCCTTGTCGATCGGGCTCGGATTGGTCATCCGGATTCTCGGGAAAGATTATTTCCTTCGTGGGAAAAGTAGGGATTTCGAAAGATCCTTCGATATCAACATCCTCGCTAGTCGGCAACATGCATACGGAATGCATTTGCGATAGGAGAAGTGGGCTGTTGTTCACTTTTGGAACTGGTCTCCGAATCAGTGATAGTTTTCGCTGGATCGACTCTTTTGTCGATAGCAGAGGACGGCTGCTCTGAAGAATTAGAGCGAGAAGAACCCGCGGAAGTAGATTCACTCGCCATCTAAAAACGCGAAAGACAGAAATAAAAAACTTTTTCCGCTCTACCAAAGAATTAAGAAACGGTAAAAACATGAGGTCGAAAGATAGAGCACAGACTCACCGAAAGTCACTTGGACCAGGCTTCATCCCTGGGACGAAAGGCTCCTTAGCGCGAGCGAAAGCACGGCGCAAAAGCTCGGAGCGAAAGCAAGGAGCGAAAGTGGGCTCAAGCGCTGGAGCTGGCAAGGGAATGGAATGGACCTCACGGGCGGGGGAGCTCGGCTTATATAGGCGCGGCCAAGGAACAGTCGCCTCGATTTGCGAACCGACACGACTGCCCCCACTGGGCACGAATCTCGAGAAGATAAATCAGATTAAAAATAAAAAGAGAAAATAAGGAATTTCAGCAACAATGAAGGAAAATGGCGGGAAAGAACAAAATTTGGTTGAAAATTCAAAACTCAGATTTCGAAAGTCGAGAAACCAAAGTTTAAAGAATTTTTGAACAAATTCTGGGGCCGGCGTAGGCGAAAGATTATTAGCGTGTCTCGGCCAAATGAGCTAAGCCACGACAATAAGGGGCTACCGTTGGGGGTAGATCGAAGTGGTCCACCCCCATTCGCCGCACGCCGCCGAAAGTTGAGAGGCGAAGTCTTTTGCTCGAAGCAAACTCGCTTTCGATAGTCGAAAGCCATGAGCGAAAGTTGAGAGGCAAAGTCTTTCGCCTAAAGCAGCGCTTTCACAGTTTTCGGCAGTCGAAAGCCATGAGCGAAAGTTGAGAGGCAAAAGTCTTTAGCCAACTCGATTGGTAAAAGCGAAGAGCGGGAGTGGCTCTTCATTTTCGTCGAACAATCGGTCGAAAGTGAAGGGCGGAAGTTGGACTTCACTTTCGCCGCCTCGATTGGATGAAAGAGGGCGAAAGTGATTCTGCACTTTCGCCAATTTACCTGGCCGAAAGTCGAAGAGAAGGACGCTTTTGCTTTGTTGTCGACGACGGGTCGAATTAAGTGCGAGAGCGAGCCTCGGCTTCCGACATGGTGTTTACTTATGGATTATTTTCATCTAACCTAGTATTGGCAGTTGCAATATTGATTTGGAACAGGAGGGACCTCGGACATAGCCAATGACTGGTGGGCCAATTCTCGTGGGCCGTGATGGGCCGGTTTAAGCCCGTTCAAGAATTGGAGGATGGCGGTGAAGGTCGGTTTTGAGGAAGAGAAGACGATTCTACCCTTCACGGAAGGAAAGGCAGTAGCTTAGAGTCAGGGGTATTTTAGTCATGTAAAGTCTACGGACTACTATAAATAGACCCCCAGAGGCATCTTGTAAATGGACCGATGCTGGAATGGAATAAAGCTGTTTGTTCCATTTCGCTGTAAGCATTCGTTGTTTACTTTCGTCTTTTACTTTCGTTCTAGCTTTTGGTTTACTTCTGCTGGTGTTCGGTCATTGGAGCGAACACCAACACCTGAAAGTCGCGCACAACATCCTCTCATCCGTCCACCATAAAAATGCTGACTCTTACACTGGGAGTTACGCAGTCATCTTCACCACAAATAAAAACTCCATCCACTACGCTCATGGTTCTCCCTCTCAAAGTATCTTGCACCTACATAAATATGGGCTTCATTAGAATTAATTATCCCTATCGAATAAAAAAGAGAGAAAAATAAAAAAAGGAAAAGAAAGAGAAAGAAAAAGAAAAAAAAGATCTCCCCCATGATAGTATCTTAAAAAAAGAAGAAGAAAGAGAGAAACAAAAGAAGGGGAGAAATAATAGAAAGAAATGTCTTTTTATAGGGAAGCCCATATTTTCCTTCGAATAAAAGGAGAGAGAAACATGGCAAAAAAAGGAGTTCCATTCATATCCATCCTCCGCACACACTTGCACAATTCGATCTAAGGCTATGTCCTTCCCTCCATTGACCCACTTTTTGACACAAACAACACTCGCAAGGAAAGCATGCATCTCATCCATACCTATGAACTCCAGATATCAGCCACTAGAGGTAGGATGAGTAGCAAGGCAACCAAAGCTTTCTGGTGAGGATCAAACACCCACAAAAAGAGCGACTTGAGAGCATCACTTAAGGAATTCATCGCTATCTTTTCTTACAAAAATTTCAAAAACCCCAAGTCTTGAAAGCAGGGAGACACGAGTTGACTTGAAATCCAGGCTGTTCCATCCCTCAATAAGCTCAAAGATTACTTGGTAGACACTGTGAATGCTCACAAATAACCAGTGAGGCTTGGAATAATCTGTATGCAGGTTAATATCTCAGGAAGACAAAACCACCTTAGTGACTTTTGCTTCACTCGAGGACGAGCAAAGCGCTAAGTGTGGGGGAGCTTGTTGGCGGTCCTTATTGCATATCTAACCCCGCCAACTTAGGTTCATAGTTCACCAAAAACCACCTAGATAGGAGATTTACACTAACGAAATTCCATAGTTTTGGTGAACACTTGTTTTGCAGGAGCATTCATGGAATACATATCTTTTGGGCCAAAAACTAGAGAAAAGAGAATAAATATTTGAATTCTAAAATGGGCCCAAAGGCAAGATAAGAAGAAAAGAAGAGAAAGGCCAAACCGACGTACCAACGTGACAAAACACCATGTGGGCCAACTCCAGGCCCAAGACCAAGCCCGCCAGCCAAAGGTCGGTGGCCGGGATGGTTCACCTGGCGCGAGCGCGCCAGGGGCGCGGGCGCGCCAAGGAACCTGCCGCCCGGGCCCACCTTCCTAGAGGCGGTGCATTCAATGCTCCAGAGAGTGGTGCGGGGGTGTTTTGGTCATTTGGGCATGCGGGAACCGACCATCTTCACATATAAAAGCCCTTCTCTCTTTCATTTCACACATTCACTTTTCATTCTTCATTTCTCATTCCTCCCTCTCCACTTCCACAAGCCTACACTAGAGGAAGAGTAGAGCCATTATACCTAGCTTCTAGCTAGAATAGAAGTAGGAGAGAGAGAGGTCAAGAGCGGAGTAACTCTTTTCGAGTACTCCCAGAGGCTTGTCTTCCACGGGGTGGAGTGTCGGATTTGTCGGCTCCCTCCTCACTTGTACCTCGGCGACTTCTTACGCTTGAAGTAAGAGGTTCGTGTTTATCTATTCGTACATTCCTTCTTGCAAAGTTATCTTTATCATCGTTTGCTTGCGCGTTCATCGACCATCCTTGTGGCAGTAGTTCTAGTAGAGGACTCCTGATAGAGACGGATGTTCCTGGCCGACGCTAGAACTGTAACATTGGCGTAGACGTGGTGTCTAAGCTGATTAGTTACCTTCGTTTGCCTCGTACTCCATGGTTGAGGTGGTAGGCGACAGGTGGTGACAGCCCTGTCCGTCCTTTGTAATCCCCCACGTCCGGGTATGGCGAGAGCTACAGGCTGGCATCACCTGGCAGACCAGGTGCGATCCGATGCCCGAAGCAAGTAATCAGCGGTAGAGTTATCTTTCTCAAAGGATTCTTCCTATAGAAAACCTCACTTTCCCAGTTACCTACTCTCTCCTCTGGGCAACCTAGCTAAGACCTAAACCTGACCATACCGTTCTTCGTAAAGTTTACGATACCCTGTTCATCACCGGGTGAAGTGCTACAACGGTCTTTCCGTGCGCTTGCGGAATTTACTGCTTTCGCTAAGAAATACCAACAAGCATGAGTGAGGTTAGGGGAGAGATGAAGATTTGTTATCAAAGATTTTCTCTTGTCCCTGGATTCACTCATGATCACATTCTTGGTTTCATTTTGCTGAGCAAGAAGGTGAGAGAGAGAAACTAGCTCCTAAAATGCAAGTTGACAGCCACCTATCTTTCTTCCTTGCACCACTCATCCTAGAGCTATAAGTTCACAAATGCTAGAAGCTGGAGGGAGGTGGGTCCCGCCACCAGGTCGGTCGACCTGGGGTTGGCCTCCCCCATGCTCTGGTGACACTCAATGAAAACCAAACAGCAATGCATAGCTAAATTTCTTTGCTTAAAGACACAAAGTTACCAAGCTAGCTTCAATAGGTTCTTTAGTAGGCATATGAAGCATTTCATGTCATGGGGATCAATTATCACTTTGGTTCAGACATGAGCATGGCAAGAGGTGATGGTGGAACAAAAGTGGGCAGGTGGACCCATAGAGGATAGGTCGGCCGACCTGACCCTGGGCCCCACCTGGTGCCCAAGTTGTTCAGTAGGTTAAGCAAGATTTATTTTAATGCTCTTATGCACACCGAGGTCGACAATAAAATTTATTTGCTGGAAATTTAATTGTGAAAGGAAATGCAGAAATTAAATGTTGAATTTAAAAGTTAGGAAACTCACCTTGGATTAACTTACCTGGATTGAAGAGTAGTTCCCTCAGGTCCTTTCAATAGGACCTCCTCCCTAAGGTGGTGTAGAAATTTTCTTTGGAGGAAGCACGACTTTTCTCTTCCACATTTTCTTGGCTTTTGCTCGTGGCCTCGGATTTGTCTTCTTCTTGGTGTGTGTCAGGACCACAACTGTAGCGCTCTATAAGCATGATCATTGAGCATTGCTCAATTTTTGGTTTGAAGTTGAAGGTCTCCTGGGATCCATTGATGGTGAATTGAATTTCTCCAGCTCCAACATCAATATTTGCTTGAGCAGTGCTGAGAAATGGCCTCCCAAGGATGAGGGGACCTTCTTGTCAACTTCCATGTCAAGTACTACAAAATCCACAGGGATGAGGAAGTCGCGTATCTTGACAGGGATGTTTTCTGTTACTCCCGCTGGGTGGCAAATTGACTGATACGCTAGCTGCAAATAAATTGACGTAGGGGACAAGGTAGTGTGATTTAATTTGTCAAAAACTACCTTTGGCATAACACTGACGCTTGCTCCCAAGTCGCACGGCATGCTCGAAGTCTTTGTGTCCCGATGGAGCAATCGATGGTGGGACACCCTGGGTCCTTCTTCTTCTCTGGATTATGGTTCAATAAGACTTCGCTGCACTCTTCTGTTAGTTTAATTACTTTGGTTTGGGGCTGCGGTTTCTTGTTGTTGAGGATGTCTCTCAAATACTTGGCATAGGTTGGATCCTGCATAGCGTCAAGTAGTGGGATATTAACATATAATTGACGGATTACCTCAACAAACTTGCCGAATTGTTCATCGGTCTTCTGATTGCTTTTCCTGGGAAATGGCATTAGGAGCATGCATAGGACCGTGTTTGGTTATCGTACTCACGGAGCTTGGATTGACAGAGATCTTGTTTGGTTCCCTGCGTGCAAGCATCGCTTGTCTCACTGACCTGTACTAGCCACATGCTTCTTGCATCGCGTGAGCCTGGCTGCTAAGAAATGGCCATTTCGAGCATATGAGCTCAGCCTGGCTTAGGAGGGAATATTGCATTGCATGGGACAGGCCCCAACCATCAACCAGCCAACCAAACGCTCGAACAGCTGCATGCGTGGAGCCTGGGCACTGCTATGCGTGCAACCAAACATGCCCCAACAGCCGGGTTCAGCGGGTGCAAGTCTACTTGGTTGTTTCTAACTTCTCTATGAGGTTAGGCTTCGATAGGATCATGTTTTGTTGCCTACGTGGTTTTAGGGCGTGTTTGTTTCCAGCCTGGCCAAACTAGGAAGGCTAGGGCACCAAGAGCCAGGCTCAGCAGGTGCAAGTCCACATATTTGTTTCTAACTTCTCTACGGGGATAGGCTGGGATGGGATCATGTTTGTTTGCCTGCATGGTTACATGTGGTCATCTCTTCACCCGTAAAAAAAAAAAGAAGATATGGTCATCTTGGACTCGCTTTTGGTAGACTTACCACTAGAGTTCATCATTAGGACATTTCATCCAGCAATTGGTTGGCATCCACTGTATGCATAGTCTGCATGGTGTGAGAGCTATCCGGCGGCACTGTCGATTATGGCTAACCGGCAGTCTACCATGGGATGCCCCACGGTAGTAGAACTTCGGCAAGGGCATGTTAAGATTCATGATCTGGACGTTCGAGAAACAAGACAAACCAAGGAGACGATGGTTGACCCAGGTTCAGGCTGCTCGGAAGCGTAAGAGCCTACGTCTTGCTTCTCATGTTATGCTGTATGATCAAGTACCTGAGTACATTGAGGTGCTAAGCTCTCTAGATCTAGGATGCCAGAGAATAGCTAGATGCGTTCTAGGGGGGTCCTTGGCCGCTTTATATAGCCGAGCAGCCAAGGGTACATGTAAAGAGGTTGATTACATTACGTCGTGTCCTAGGAGAACTCTGTCTAACCTAACCGACTAAGTCTACTTGCAGGCTAAGTATCCTTGTGCGTGATCCACCTACTGGTCGGTTGCGGACCACGGCTTCGTCTTGTCATCTAGCCCACCAGCCTGGTCAGTAATGGGCCGGACTCCATCTGGTCCGGGCCATCTTGCCGGGCAGCCTTGAGACTGTCTATGCGGGCATATGGGGTTTATACCCCCACAGCTAGTCCCAAAGCACCATGTATCTTGAGGGAGGTCATCCGTCTTGACATGTACCGAGCAGTGTAGATGCAGACCACGCATCGCCGACCAGTGAAGACACCAACCACGTGACGCAGAGCACCTTCATCCCAGCAGTCTGCTTCCTGACCACTGATTTTGTCAAAAGCCGTTGATCTGTCTAAAGACACATGATGTTCAAAAAGAAAAAGAAATTTCTTTTAACGTCCTCAGACATGGGCCCATGTTGACATGTGACATGAGGTGTCACAAAAGTGCCCAACATGAACCAGCCTTAGGGAAATCTACCAGAACTGAAAGACAAAGCAATAGGCCCTAAGTCACTGCGAGGTGATGTGAGCCCACGTAGTCCTTAAGTTCGGTGGAAGATAGTATATGTTATATTGAACTTTTTAAGGAAAAAATCCAAGCACAACACCAGTAATGAAATAAGTCTGAACCAAGGCCCTCTGTTTAGGAAATAGATTAGAAAAAGTCCATGGATCGAGGACATATGGTTGTGGAAAAAGGACCATCGGGGAACTAGCGAACAGTCCCCAGATTAGAAAATGCGGCCCACGGTTGTCGACTGACTGCTGCAGGGCCCATTGAATATTTACCATGATAATAAAATAACTATCGGTTGCTCGCGTGTGAAACGAGCGTACGGCCCATGTTACCGCGGCCCACTAGGGTAAAAGTGGAGCGTCCACACAAGTCAGAGGGGGTCCAACCCTAGAATTCAATGGGACATCATCCGAACGGTATAAATAGCAGCCGCCGCCGGGGGGGAACGGTTCCGCGTCGCAATCATTTCGACACACCAACCTCCCACTCTCTCGAGCGCTCCGCATTCCGCAGCCGCGCACGAGAGCGAAACCACCGCCGCGCAAACCACCGCCACCCGATCTGCAGCGAGCAACCGCCGTCGAGCGCATCGAGCCAGATCTAAGCGCCACCACTCATCGAGTAGGTGCGCCACCGCCGTAGATCTAGCCGTAGCCGCGTACCCCGTCTAGGGTTACTAGCGCCGCCGCATTCGTCCACACCATCGCGGAGGAGACGATGGTGAAGAAGGCGACCAAGAAGGCGACGAAGGGTGCAGAATTGTCAGCCCACGGCCCACACTGGGTACAGTCGACGTCCACACGGGAGTCGCTGCAAGCTCTCGCCACCGAGGGCTACCTGCCGGCGTACGAGATGGGCGTTTGGAGGGAGCCGCGCGGAGAAGATGAGCCGCGGCCGAACGATGGTGAGTTCATTGTGTTAGAGGACTTCGTGCCTCGCGGGTTGGGGCAACCAGTCAATGGATTCCTTCGGGACCTATGCATATGGTGGTCGATCTCCATATGCAATATGGACCTATCGATTACGGATAACCGGCAGTCTACCACGTGGTATCCCACGGTGGTAGAACTTCGGCAAGGGCACGTTAAGATCCGCGATCTGGACGTTCGAGAAACAAGACAAACCAGGGAGACAAGGTTTACCCAGGATCAGGCCGCTCAGAAGCGTAATACCCTACGTCCTGCTTCTCGTGTTCTGCTGTATGACCAAGTATCAGAGTACAATGAACCGATCCATTCTAGGAGGGTCCTCGGCCGCTTTATATAGCCAAGCAGCCAAGGGTACACATAAAGGGGTCGGTTACATTACGTCATGTCTTTGGAGGACTCTGTTTAACCTAACCGACTAAGTCTACTTGTGGGCCAAGCATCCTTGTGCGTGATCCAGCTCCTGGTCAGTTGCGGACCAAGGCTTCGTCTTGTCGTCCAGCCCACCAGCCTGGTCGGTAATGGGCCGGACTCCATCTGGTCTGGACCATCTTACCGAGTAGTCCTGGAACTATCCATGAGGGTATACCGGGTCCATACCCCCCACAGCTAGTCCCCGAGCACCATGTATCTTGAGTTAAGTCCGTCATCTTGACCTGTGCCGAGCAGTGTAGATGCAGACCACACATAATTGAGTTGTGCTGACCACTTAGTGCTGAGCACGTTATAGACCACGTAATACTGAGCACGTAGCATAGAGCACCGTCAATCGAGTAGTCTAGCTGACCACTGATTCAGTCAGAGAACCATTGATCTGTCGAAGGATGCATGATGCTCAAAAAGAAAAAGAAATTTTCTTTTTAACGTCCTGAGACGTGGGCCCACGTTGACACGTGACAAAAATGTCACAGAATGTGCAACACGGACCAATGTGGGGAAATCATCCAGAATCTCAGAGATAAATAGGCCCTAAGTCATCGCGAGGTGACATGGGCCCACGTAGTCCCCAAGTTCGGTGGAAGATAGTATATGTTATATTGAACTTTTTAAGAAAAAATCCAACCATGAAACCTACGGCCCTCTGCTTAGGAAACAGAATAGGAAAAAATTCCAAGGACCAAGGATATAGGCATGTATAAAAAAGGACCACTGAGGAGCCGGTCAAGGCGCCCCGCATAAAAATGAGGCCCACGAGCAGCGCTAAGGGATCGGAGCCCATTAAATAATTTACCAAAACAAGAAAAATTTGTCGGCCGCACGTGGGGTGTATGGCCCATGTGACCGCGGCCCACTAGTGTTAAAAAAGGGGCGTCCACACGAGTCAAGGGGGTCCAACCCTGGAAGTCAATCGGACGTCGTTCCGCACTCATTGCCACTCCAGTCCCTGCAGTTTCTCGAGCGCTCTGCATTCCGCCGCCGCACTCAAGAACAACCGCCGCCGCACAACGCACCACCACCAGATCCAGAGCTCAGCGAATGCCGGCGAGAGCACCCAGCCAGATCCAGCCGCTGCCCGCTGGCCAGATCCGGTGCACCGCCGCCATAGATCTAGCCACTACCGCAAGTTAGGGTTTCGTTGCCGCTGCATTCGCATCACCATCGAGGAGAAGATGGTGAAGAGGGCGTCGAAGAAGGCGACGAAGGGAACGGAGCCGGTGGTGCACGGCCCGGAGTGGGTTCAGTCGACCTCCACTCGGGAGTCGCTACAGGCACTCGTGAACGACGGCTACCTGCCGCTGTACTAGATGGGCGTCTGGAGGGAGCCGAGCGGTGAGGACGAGCCGCACCCCAACGACGGTGATTTTGTCGTGTTTGAGGAATTATGCATATGGTGGGCAATCTCCATATGCAACCTGGACCCCAATTCCATTCTTACTATTGCGATTTTTATCGCATATTGTGAGATGTTCTTGGGGACCCCCCCATTTCAATCTGTTCCGCCACTTCTTCGTGCTCCGAAAGAAGGGGGTAGAGACATGGGGGTCCCAGGTTGCTGGGGGATGCTACATCCGGCTCTAGGATGGGATGGCCGCATCTTGGCTTGGCAGCAAGTTTGGGTCCACCACCAAGGGTTGGAACAAATGCTGGTTCTATATGAGCCACGATGTTGCCGTTGGAAGGTGGGTTCCTTGCGACATCCACCAGATCCCGGAGGCCAATGCTAGGTGGGCAGAGCCACCTCCTGCTGGTGACACCCAGGTGAAGGAGCTACTGGAGCTGATTGATAATAAGAAGGTGAACGGGGCGTTCGTGGCCGGGCTGTGGCTGGCACGCCACATGCAATCGTGCAAGGAGAGGACAAACCCACTGTACCAGTATAGTCGTTTGGAGGATCCAGCATGGGAGACGCCGAAGAAGGCCGAGCAGAGCTGGGTACACCAGAAGCTCACGGTCCTGTTTGAGAAGTACAAGGAGGACGCTTCTCTTCTAGAGACCAAGCAGCAGCCCTTCCGCCGTAGCTTCCCACCACCGAGGTAAGTTGAACAAGTATCTCATGCTCTATTGTAGTATTCATAAACACTACTGTGATGCTGAACATCTCATTGTCGGGGAATAGGGGCGTAGCGGGTAGTACTTTTCAGGTGTACCTGTGGAGCAGTGGCCAGAAGGCGATGCTCTGCGTGGTCAGCGCCGGCCACCGAAGACCACTGTCCAGGAGGAGTTTGAGGACCCTGATGTTGAAGAAGACGATGATGATGATTTGGTGGGATCGACCACCAGGGGGCAACGTCATGCGGGTAAGTGCCCAATGCCCATTGAGAACCCAAAGAAGAAGAAGAAACCTGCCACTCTCGGCACTGGTGGTAAGTTGAACCTCGGTGGAGATGGAGGTGACGAGGGCGGCAGCAAGAGAGCCACCCCCGAGATTTCAGAGTCTTCGAACTCTGATTATGATACAATTTCTGACCGCTGGCGTAAGCGCCAAGCACGTGCCGGTGATGGGAGTGGTGGCTCCAAACCGCTCCCAGCAGCGCCACGGTGGTCGTTGAGGAGGCCCAGGCCGACCACCGCTACGCCGGGACCGACTCCCGTCGCCACGCCAGAGACGCCGGCACCAGGGGCGACAGCTGAGCAGGGCGCCGGGCAGTCCCCAAGTGGGCAATGTGTCCCGCCCAGGATAGTCCCCAGGCCCAAAGCAGGGACTGGAGGCGGGGCTCCAAGAAGCGGAGGCGCTCCCCAGTTTAAGGGCGGGTTTTGCCAGTATGTATTGTTTATGCCATTTCATTTGTTAGCTGTTCGAAACAAAATAAGGTGTTCGGCAGACTGACATGCTGTTCCATGTAGTCGGTCGGGTGCCACCCCAGCCCAGAGCTCGACGGGCACGCCGGCCACACCATCGGCTCCAGAAGTGCCAAGTGGGGGGCCGGTGCAAGGTGAGGGGGATGCCACCAGCACCACACCGCATGTCGAGGAGCGGCGTACGGAGGAGTGGGTGGAGCAGCAAGTTGTTCCGTCTCCGGAGCAAAACCATCGCCGTGCACAGCCCACGCCTGTTGGTAATCTTTACGCACTTACCAGAATTAGATAACGATTCTAGTTCCCCAGCAACGGCGCTAGAAATGCTTACGACACTTCTTAGCACACACCGACTAGAGTAAAGGTGAATACGACTGGCGTCTGGTAGCTAAGCCTACTACAAACCCGAACTACCACTAGAGAGAGGGTGTCACAATTCCTCTTCCGGCAACAGCCTAAGAATGCTAAGCTAAGCTAGATCCTAGTGACAACGTAAGACTGACCAAGGGTAACTCTGCAAGCGCACAGGTACCGCTGTAGCACTTCAACCGGGTGAGTATTCCAGTGTCGAATTTGTAGTTTGCTCACGGGAAGCGGATTAAGACTCTCTAGCAATTGGTTGATGGAAACCCATGGTGGTTCTACTCAATCTAAACTATTGATCTTGATAAAGGGGTAAGTGTTGATATGAGTGATAACTAAAGGTAACTAGTAGGTAGCTAGCTAGGTGGGAGGACAACGAGTGAGTAAGGACTCCTAAGTATCTAACTATACTCTTGTGTTTTAGTCTTACTCGTGTAATGACTTAACTAAACTAATGCCTAGACAATCTTTGTGATAGGGGAAGTCGGCTGACAAACAGGGGAGTTGTGTTCCGTGAACTATCCCCTGTTACAGCGGACCTTTGACTTTAGTGGGTGCCCTACAGCCTATCCCTGACGCAAATAGAGCCAACTGGGGAACTGCGTTCTGTCACAACCGCCCCCGCTAATATACGTCGGAAAGTGAATGGATATACCAATCAACGGTAGGGTGCATCCACTATTAAGCACTAGCCTAAGCACCTCGCCTAATCTAGTCTTAAGACTCTGGCTACCACGTAAGTAACCTCGGCCCCAGTTGGTAGTGAAACACACACAAAGGATCTAGACACTAAACTAGTTCAGACTCTACACTAATTAGACTAAGACACAACACTACTACACTAGTATAGCAGTGCACTAAGTAAATACTGAAAGTAAATTACTCAAAGTAAAGACTTAATAAAGTAAAGCAAGACTATATTAATATAAGAAAAGTACTTCAAAAGTAAAGGTACAAGACCTATACCAGATCCTCCAGAAGATGACTCTGGAGACCCGAGCTTCGCTCGACTCGACTCTAACTCCCACTCCAGACTAGACTACAGTACTCTTGATCTCCCAAGAGAGCTTGAGCTTGAGAACACTAATGTGAACTACTTGGGGACACTTTACAATGAGGGACTAGGGGGGTATTTATAGTGGAGGTGGAGTAGGGGTTACTCCAGCGCCATGTCAGCGATCCATGTGCTCTCCGCCATGCGCCGTTGGATCAAACCGACCTTCCACCGACTTGAATGGACGTCTCTCGGTGTAGGACACGTGGGAGTCATGCAGGAAGGCGGTGGAAGCAAACCGACCTTGAGCTGGGCCCACATGCAGGTCGGCCGACCTGGGTCTGGCTGACCTGTGGGTCCCACTCCTCTTCTAGAAGGTCCAGGTGGCAGTGGGAGCAGTGCCAAGGTGTCTGGCCAACATGTGTTTATCGGCCGACCTAGCCTTTGGCCCCTGGCCCACGTGGCAGCTTCCTGGTGCTGCCCTGGCTTGTCACGTGTAGTCTTGTCCGAAGTTGGGTTCACTTGATATCTTGCTTGCTTCTATGTGGATCCATGGTCCAATGTACCAATCAGGTGGAATGTTGATGTGTGGTACATTTGGATCCAAGATCGTTCTCTTGTAGAGTTCAGGGACCTTGCTTGGCGGCCAGATCCTGGTAAGACCAGAATCAGGTCGGTAGACCTGGGTTTTGATCTCACAGGGCCTGTTTCCAACTTTCCTGCATTTCACAAGCTAAGAATACAAGTGGAACTTTATTAGTGATAAATATGCTCATGTGATGCTTATCTTCCTTCTATCGAGGACTGTTGATGGGTTTCTGAGTGTACCAAAACTGGTCTTTATTCCCGTCAACAACGCCGGAGCCGGCTGCTTAGCCCCCACCAGAGCCAGCTGCTCAGCCGAGGCCGGAGCCAGCTGCTCAGCCAAGGCCAGAGCCAGCCACACCGAGCGCCCCTCCATCACCCGTGGAGGAGATTCCACAGGATCCTCGGGTGCCGCATCCCACCTTCCCTAAGAACCGCGTCATGATCACCAGGAAGGTGGGGGACAAGTGCACCTCCTATGACGAGGTGCCTGAGGACGTGATGGAGGAGGGGATCAAGGGCGCCCTGGAAGAGCTGACCGCCCAGATCCAGGTATGTGTCTAATAGCACGGATGTGAAGAGGCTCATGGAGCAAAATATTTACTTTTACCCTGTTTTGTACAGACCCTGCAGACCACCAACGCACAGTGTGGCCGGACCATTGAAAGGTTCGCGCCTATTGAGCAAGAGTGCAGGGTCCTCCGGGAGGAGAAGGCCAACATGCTGGCCCAGGCGCAGGTCTACCAGGCACAGCTGGCCGAGAAGGAGGAGGCCCTGGTGGCGTTGCAGCAGCAGGTGAAGGAGATGGCGGAGGGTCAGCAAGGTATGTAACCGTTCATCCCTTATTTGCTGAGCAGAGCCTGTGATCATAAGAATGATCATATAAAAGTTGCCTCTGTACTAGGGCTGGAGAATCAGGTCGCTGTTCTGATGTAGGAGAAGACTGCTCTGGCCGAGCAGTTGGAAACTGCTAAGGAGCAGGCCAAGGCGGACAGCGTGAAGATCGCCGCGCTGACCGATAAGTTGCACAATTGACTAATTGCAAGTGTTTGTTTGCTATATACTAGATCGAACAATACATGCTAACCACCATTGTTGATCGTAGCAGAGACAAGGACCGCCGCCTGGTGCAATTTGAGTGCCTGAAGGACACCTGCAGCTACCTTCAGAAGAAAATTGACACGATGACCGGGCACATCAAGCCGGTTCTTCATGCCATTTTCCCTGAAGAGGTGCATCCAGCGGACCCGGCTGGGGAAGCTGTCCTCATCGCGGACCAGTGCCGGAGGCTATGGCCAGCGCTACAGGACTTTGTCTCACGGGCCAGGACCCATGCGGTGTCGACGGTGCTGGCGGTGGTCCGCTCAAGGGTTGATGCGGTCGATCCTGCCACCGTCGCCCTTGGAATCGCGCCGGAGCTCAGCGATGAGGCCGCCGAAGATCTCCGTGCTACCTTCACTCCAGTCGTTGAAGCCCTCGTTGCAGATATGACTCTTATCAAAGATCCTGCAGAGGTGGATGGTGGTCAGTAGGGCCTCATGTTTTAAACATGTTATTTAAAACTTGTACATAAGTGGTGCTAAGCACGGGGTGCTCGAAACAAAACTTAAAGCCGTATGAGATGCAGACTAGTAGGCATACTTAAGCGGCGATAAGTATTTTGCCATTTTATATTTTATCATTATGCATAACTTGGTGCATAACATTAGTTGTTTTAGAAAATTATGTCGACACCTAAGTTTTGCATCCACTCTCGAAGCGATTAGCTCTGTTAAGATGACAAAGGGACGCACTAGTGAACAGCGTGGAACACCAGGATCATTAGGTACGATCCTAAGTATCTATTAGAGTGTGCCTGCCGGATCTCCTAGCGCCATAAAGCGTGGAGCTGTAGCACATCGACAGAGGACCGAGGCGCAGGACCTTTTCAAATCGTTCTTGGCGAGTAGAAAACAAAGTTTAGATGTGACTTATGCAGGGCGCATGTATGCAAGGTTGTGCGAGATTCAAATAAGAAACTGCAACTGGGAAGAAGAGAGACAAAAAAGGAACTTTGTTAATAGCGAAATATTATAAGTACAAGGTACATATCTTTCTGGGTAAAAGCGTATGAGCATCTCTATGTGCCATGAATTGGCTTCTTCAACTCCATCTAGTGTCTCCAACCGGTACGACGTCGGTCGAGTAACAGCCTTGACCCTGTACAGTCCTTCCCACCTTGGAGATAGTTTGTGGAGGCCATCCGTCTTCTGGACACGACGGAGCACCAAGTCTCCGACCACGAATAACCATCCTCGGACATTACGGTTGTAGTAGCGACGTACCATGGCTAAGTATTTCTCAGTCTGAGCACATGACTCTAGGACCTTCTCTTCCTTAGCTATGACGTCAACCTCTCTTGCTGCATCGGAGGTTGTTTCGTCATGGTAAGCTACCCGTGGTGATCTGAAAGCGACCTCAGCTGGTAAGACAACTTTAGAGCCGTACACCATGAAGTATGGTGAAACACCTAAATTGCGGCTGGTCTGAGTACGAAGTCACCAGACCACGGCAGATAACTCCTTGAGCCACCGACCAGGTTTGAACTTTGTATCAACCTGGAAGACTCGCTTCTTGAGTGCGTCAAGGATCATCCCATTAGCACGTTCCACTTGTCCGTTGGCTCGCGGATGAGCAATGGAGACGTACTTGACCTTGATCAGGCTGTCATCACAATAGTTGAAAAAAGTGACCCAAGATCAGTGATTATGGTGCTCGGGACACCAAATCTGTGGACAACCTCGTGTAGAAACTGGACTGCCTTCTCAGCTGTGGCTTTTTTGACTGGTTTGTATTTGATCCATTTGGAGAATTTGTCAATAAGCACAAAGACGGATGTATGACCACCAGGCGCCGGCTTAAAAGGGCCGATCGTGTCCAGTCCCCAGCATGAGAAGGGCCAAGCAACCGGGATGGTTTGTAAATCATGTGCTGGGACATGAATCTGCTTGGCGAACATTTGGCAATTGACACATCGTCGTACGTAGTCTTCGGCGTCAGTAACGGCTGTAGGCCAGTAGAAACCTGCTCGGTAGGCTTTGCCGACCAGTGTCTGAGATGCTGCATGGTTGCCACAAGTGCCCTCGTGGATGGCTTTGAGAAGCTCAATCCCTACTTTCTAGGTAATGCACTTTTGGAATATCACCGACTTGGGTTCCTTGCGCATCAATTCACCATTGACCATAGCACAGGCCTTGGCTCTGCGGACCAGTTGCTGGGCTGCAATTTTGTCCTCCGGGACAAGGTGGTCATTCAGGTATTTGATAAAGGGCTCTCTCTAGTCTTCTTGGGGAGGCGTCGCCTATTCGGCGGACTCTGTACCTTCATCATCTTCCTGCTGGGTGAGGAGGCTGTCGTCGACCTCAATGTTAGCGTTACTAAGCAGTGTGGTCAGATAGCTGACCACCGAAGTAGGTTCTGGGGTATGTTCTACCTGATCAGAGATCGAAGGCATTATTAAATCCTGAACAAAAACGCCAGGGGGCAACTTGGCATGGGTGGAGCCCAACTTAGACAGTTCGTCAGCTCCCACGTTCTTTTGATGGCGTACGTGGATGAATTCCAAACCGTAGAACTTGTTCTCGAGTTTGCGAATTTCAGCGACGTAAGCGTCCATCTTTTCATGGTCTGTGCCCCAATCCTTGTTGACTTGCTTGATGACCAAAGCAGAATCCCCGTAGACTAAGAGCCGTTTGATGCCAAGTTCAACTGCGATACGAAGGCCATGTAGGGCTGCTTCGTATTCGGTGACATTGTTGGATGCTTTGAAGTGGATACGTAAGACATATTTTATCGTGTCCTTTGAAGGAGAGATAAAGTAGACACCAGCCCCGGCACCATCGATGTTTAAAGAGCCATCAAAGTACATTGTCCAGTACTCGGCGTTTGAATCTGCAAGGGGTAGGCTGATGTCTGACCACTCTACGATGAAATCAGGTAGGGCCTGTGACTTCACCGTTCTGCGGCTGCAGAATTGGAGCGTGAACTCGAACAATTCCAGCGCGTATTTCATGATCTGACCACTGGCGTCTCGGTTACGAAGAATATCGCCTAGTGGTACGTCGGTGACTACTGTGATCTTGAAGGCCTGAAAGTAATGGAGCAGCTTGTGTTTGGTGATAAGGAATGCGTACAGGAGCTTTTGTACTTGGTTGTACCGTTGCTTGGACTAGCTGAGCACTTCTCTTATGTCAATATATGGGGCGCTGAACTCCACAGACGTGTCCTTCCTCCTCACGCTCAACTACTAACACAATGCTGACCATGTTGGTCGTAGCAGTTATGTATAGGAGCAGCTCCTCATCTTGCTTTGGGACTGTTAGTAGCGAGGGGGATGTGAGGTAAGATTTGAGCTACTTGAAAGCCTAGTCGGCCTCCTCCATCCACTCAAACTTGTCTTTAGCCTTAAGCAATTTGAAAAAGGGAAGACCTTTTTCGCCCATTCGAGATATGTATCTGCTCAGGGCGGCTAGGCAGCCTATGAGTTTTTGGATGTCCTTGACACACCGAGGTGGTCGTAATTTCAAAACATTAGCCACTTTCTCGGGGTTTGGCTTGATGCCTTCCTGGCTGACCAGGTGACCGAGAAGGATCCTAGAAGGGACTCCAAAAACACACTTGTTGGGATTTAGTTTCCACTTGAACTCATTGAGTTTGTCACAGGTGCGCTGAAGATTTGCAATCAAAGTATTCGCCTGCCTTGATTTGATTACCACGTCATCTATGTAAGCCTCTACGAGATCGTTGGCGATCTCTTTCTCGAGGCAGGACTGGATAGCCCATTGGTAGGTAGCCCCGGCGTTTTTGAGACCGAATGCCATGGTCGTGTAACAAAAAGCACCGAAGGGGTAATAAAAGCAGTTTTTTCTTGGTCCTCCTTTTTAAGGGCTATTTAGTGATAGCCGGAGTAACAGTCAAGAAACGAGAGTAACTCACAACCGGCGGTAGAGTCTACGACTGTCGATTACGGATAACCGGCAGTCCACCACGGGGTATCCCATGGCGGTGAGTTTCGGCAAGGGCGTGTTACGATCTACGATCTAGACGTTCGAGAAACAAGACAAACCAAGGACAACCAGGTTTACCCAGGTTCAGGCCGCTCGGAAGCGTAATACCCAGCGTCCCGCTTCTCGTGTTATGCTGTATGATCAAGTGTCGGATTACAATGAAGCGTTAAGCTCTCTAGGTTAGGATGCCAGAGAATAGCCTCCGTTCTAGGGGGTCCTTGGCCGCTTTATATAGCCGAGCAGCCAAGGGTACACGTGAGGTGGTCGGTTACATCAAGTCATGCCCTAGGAGGAGTCTATCTGACCTAACCGACTAAGTCTACTTGCATGACAAGCATCCTTGTGCGCGATCCACCTCCTGGTCGGTTGCGGACCACGTCATCGTCTTGAAGTCCGGCCCACCAGCCTGGTCGGTAATGGGCTGGATCTTGTCTGGTCTGGGCTGTCTTGCCGAGCAGCCCTGGAACTGTCCATGGTGGTATACCGGATTTATACCCCCCACAGCTAGTCCCCGAGCACCATGTATCTTGAGGGAAGTCCATCGTCTTGACCTGTGCTGAGCAGTATAGATGCAGACCACGTTGAGCACTGGTGATGATGTGCTGAGCATGTAGTACTGACCACGCATAGTAGTGCCAACCACGTACAGTGCTGTCCACACGTAGTACCGACAACGTGTAGTGCTGACCACACGTAGTGCCGACCACGTTCAGCCGAGCAGGTTTCCCGAGCAGTCTGTGTCCGACCACTGCTATGTCAAGGAAGTTGATCTTGTCGAAAGATGCATGGTGCTCAAAAATAAAAAAGAATTTTTTCTTTTTAATTGTCCTGAGACGTGGGCCCACGCTGACACGTGACAGAAATGTCAAGGCAGTCCGCAATGTAAGCCAGGGAAGAAAATCAACCAGAACTATTTAGAAACAGTAGGCCCTAAGTCATCGCGAGGTGACGTGGGCCCACGTAGTCCCCAAGTTCGATGGAAGATAGTATATGTTCTATTGAACTTTTTAAGAAAAAGTCCAAACAGAATACCTACGGCCCTCTGCTTAGGAAACAGAACAGGAAAAAATTCCAAGGACCAAGGACATAGGCGTTCATAAAAAGGACTACCAGGGAGCTGGCTGGGCAGTCCCCGGGATAACAAATAAGGCCCATGTGCTGCGCCAAGGGAACTGAGCCCATTTAAAAATTTACTGGAAATAGTAAAAAAAATCTGGCAGCCACACGTGGAAAGTACGGCCCATGGGACCGCGGCCCACTAGGGTAAAAAATGGGGCGGTCCACTTGAGTCAGAGGGGGTCCAACCCTAGAAGTCAACCGGACGTCATCCGGAGACTATAAATAGAGGGCGCCGCCGGGGGTAGACGGTTCCGCACTCATTGCACTCGCACTCAAGCAGTTTCTGGAGCTGTCCGCACTCCTGCGCTCTAGAGAAAAACCGCCACCGCCGCCGTCCATTTCGCCGCCAGATCCACCGCACAGCCAGCACCAGCAGGGGCAACCGACGAGATCCGGTCGCCTGCTCTTGCGCCGGAACCGCTGCGTCGTGTAGATCTAGCCGCCGCCGCTGCTCATCCTGCTAGGGTTTCACCACCACTGCATCGACTCGCCGCCGCCAGAGATGGGAGCGAAGCGGTCGACCAAGAAGGGCGCGAAAGGCGGGGAGTCAGCGAGGTGCGGGCCAGATTGGGTCCAATCCACCTCGTCACAGGAGTCACTCCAGGCGCTGGCGGACCATGGGTACCTACTGCCACGGGAGATGGGAGTGTGGAGGGAGCCTCGCGGCGAAGACGAGCCGACGCCGTTGCCAGGTGAGTTCGTCGTCTTCGAGGACTTCTTTACTCGTGGGTTGGGGCAGCCGGTGAACGGGTTCCTCCGGGACCTATGCATATGGTGGTCCATTTCCATATGCAACCTGGACCCCAACTCCATCTTGACCGTATCCATCTTCATCGCGTATTGCGAGATGTTTTTGGGCATCCCCCATTTCAATCTGTTCCGCCACTTCTTCGTGCTCCGGAAGAAGGGGGTGGAGACCGGGGGGTCCCAAGTGGCCGGAGGATGTTACATCCGGCTCCGGGATGGGTTGGCCGCGTCCTGGCTGGGGAGTAAGTTCAAGTCCGCCCCCAAGAAATGGAACAGGAGCTGGTTCTATATGAGCCAGGATGTGGCCATTGGGAGGAAAGTGCCATGCGACATCCACTAGATCCCGGAGGCGAATCCCAGGTGGGGGGAAGCACCGCCTATTGGAGATGCGTAGGTGGAGGAGCTGCTTGCTATGATTGATAATCAGAAGGTGAACGGGGCGCTTGTGGCCAGGATGTGGATGGTCCGTCGCGTTCAACCGTGCAAGGAAAGAATCAACCCACTGTGGCAATATAGTGGGGTGAAGGATCCAGCACGGGAGACAGACGAGAAGGCCGACGAGAACGACGTCCACCATCTGCTCTCGGTCCTGTTTGAGAAGTATAACACAAATACTTCTCTGCCGACCACCAAGCAGCTGCCTTACCGTCTCAGCAACCCACCACCTGAGGTAATGCGACAAAAAGTTTACAATGTGTTGTTGTGTCTGACCAGTGATAAATTGCTGAGCACTGGGACTATCTTGTGTGCAGGGACGAAGCGTCCAGTATTTTTCAGCTGTACCAGTTGAGAACTGGCCAGAGGGCGATGCCCTTCGTGGTCAGCGGCGTCCGCGAGAGGGATCGCCGACTGGGCGAGGTCGAGGACCTTAGCCCTGAAGATGTTGATGATGATGATGACGAGATTGTGGTGGGAGCGACCACCAGGGGGCAACGGCGCGCAGCTAAGAAGCAGCCGGCCGGTGCAGCCCCCAAGGAGAAGAAGAAACCGGCCAACCTTGGCACCGGGGGTAAATTAAACCTCGGCAAGGAGGCCGGTGCCGAGGTCGGCAGCAAGAGGCCGGCCCCGGACAACCCGGTATCGTCGGACTCCGACGACACCATCACCATAGCCGAGCACCGGCGCAAGCGCTAGGCGTGCGCCGGGGATGGGAGTGGCGGCTCTAAGTCACCCCAACCAGTGCCGCGGCGGTCGCCGCGAAACGTCGGGCCGACCCCCGCTCCGCCGAAGCCGAAGCCTGCCACCGCCCCCTCTACGCCGACCTCGGGGGCGGCTGCCAAGGAGGGCGCCGAGCAGTCCCTGGGTGGGCGGCAGGTCCCGCCTAAGGCAGTCCCCAAGCCCAGTGCCGGGTCTGGAGGCGGGGCCCCAAGGAGCGGCGGCGTGCCCAAGTTCAAGGGCGGCTTTTGCCGGTAAGTAGCTGTGTACTTTAATTTTTAATTGCTTGCCTGAGAATCAGCTGTGTGTTCATGCCGATGTTTTTGATATGTAGTCGGCCAAGTACTGGCCCCACTCAGAGCTCCACCGGGACTGCTGCCACACCACCAGCAGCGGCTGCGGCGTCGAGCGCAGAGCCCCAGCAGGGCGAGGCGGATGCCACCAGTGCTCCGCCACATGTGGAGACGCCACGGGCCAAGGAGCCGGCGGAGCGGGAGATGGTCCCGTCGCCGGAGCCCGTCCGTCGCCCCGCCGAGCCGAGTTCGGAGCCGGCGTGGGCCACTCCAGGGCCGACCGTGTAGGCTACGCCGGAGCCAGCAGCACAGCAGGAGCCTGGGGTGACTGCCCAGCCTAGTCCCCCGTCCTCTCCTGTGGAAGAGATCCACAGGGAGCCCCCTCAGGCACCCGCCACCTCCTTTCCTCCGAATCGTATCATGATTTCGAGGATGGTGGGGAAGGAGTGGACCTCATATGATGAGGTGCCTGAGGAGGTGATGGAGGAGGGCATTAGGGAGGCCCTGGAGATGCTCACCTCCCGGATCCAGGTATGGTTGTTTTGGTGTTTGTGATGAAACAATGTGCGGAGCACATGCTAACTGTATTGTTGTCTATAGACCCTGCAGACCACCAATGCTCAGCGTGCGCGGACCATTCAACGGTTCGCGCTGATTGATGAAGAATGCAGGACTCTCCGGGAGGAGAAGGCCAACATGCTGGCGCAAGCGCAGGTCTATGAGACCCGGCTCGCCGAGAAGGAGGCTGCTCGGCTGGCGCTGGAGCAACAGGTGGCGGTGCTGGAGGAAGACCGACAAGGTATGTGACCGTATCCTTTGAAACAGGCTAAGCACGGTTCTGTTGCCATGAAAATGTGATAACTTCTTCCTCTGCATCAGGGCTGGAGGAGAAGGCTGCTGCCTTGGAGCGGGAGAAAACCGCTCTGGCCAAGCAGTTGCAAGCCGCCCAGGAGCAGGCCAAGGCGGATGCTGCGCAAATCGTGGAGCTGACCGGTAAGTTGCACAACTTAGGTCAATTGCATAGGTTGTCTGCCATGTACTAGATCTAACAGCACACGCTAACCACATTGTTGCTGGCTGCAGATATTAAGGATCGGCACACTGCGCAGTTCCAGTGCCTGCGGGAGACCTGCGCCTACCTCCAAAAGAAGATTGATCGGAGGACCGGGCACATCAAGCTGGTTCTCTGTGCTATCTTCCCGGAGGAGGTGCACCCAACGGACCCGGTCGATGAAGGCACGGTGGTCGCAGACCAGTGTCAACGGCTGTGGCCAGTGCTGCGGGATCTCGTCTCGCGGGCGGGCACATATGCGGTGTCCACGGCGCTGGCGGTGGTCCGCTCGAGGGTGGCAGCGGCGGATCCGGCCACCGTCGCGCTCGGGATTGCGCAGGAACTCAGCGATGCTGACACCGAGGAGCTCCGGGCCACCTTCGTCCCTGTTGCTGAGCAGCTGGTCCACGACATGACGCTCATCGAGGACCCTGCAGTGGAGAATGGTGGTCAGTAGGGCCATTGTTTTCAACTTGTTTATTTAAAACTTGTACATAAGTGGTGCTGAGCACGGGGTGCTCGAAACAAAACTTAAGGCCGTGTTCAGATGCAGACAATGTAGGCATACTTAAGCGGGTGATAAGTATTTTGCCATTTTGTTAATTAGATTGTTATGCATAACTTGATGCAAAAACGTTTTTTAGAGAAATTATGTCAACAAATAAGTTTTGCGCCCACTCTCGAAGCAATTAGCTCTGTCAAGGTGACAAAGGGACGCACTAGTGAACAGCGCGGTATGCCGGGATCACTAGGTACGATCCTAAGTACCTATTAGAGGGTGCCTGCCGGATCTCCTAGTGCCGTGTAGCGTGGAGTTATAGCACATCGACAGAGGACTGAGACGCAGGACCTTTTCGAATCGTTCTCAGCGAGTGAAATGCAAAGTTTAGATGTGACTTATGCAGGGCGCATGTATGCAAGGTTGTGCGGAATTTCAGAGAAGAAATTGCAATAGGACGAAAAAGAGACAACAAAAGAGGAACTGTGTTAATAGAGGAAAAAAATCAAGAGTACAAGATACATATCTTTATGGGTAAAAGTGTATGAGCATCTCTATATGCCAAGAGTTTGGCTCTTCGACTCCATCTAGTGTCTCCAACCGGTACGATGTTGGGCGTGTTATAGCCTTTATTCTGTACGGTCCTTCCCACCTTGGGGATAGCTTGTGGAGGCCGTCCGTGTTTTGAATACGACGGAGCACGTGATCGCTGACCACGAACAATCATCCTCGGACGTTGTGATTGTAGTAGTGTCGTACCGTGGCTAAGTACTTCTCAGTCCGAGCACATGACTCGAGGACCTGTTCTTCCTTAGCGATTATGTCCACCTCTCTAGCGTCGTCGGAGGTGGTTTCATCGTGGGAGGCTACCCGTGGGGATTGGAAAGCGACCTCGGCTGGTATGACAGCCTCCGAGCCATACACCATAAAGTATGGTGAGACTCCTGTGTTGTGGCTGGTCTAAGTACGCAGTCCCCAGACCACTGCAGATAACTCCTTGAGCCACCGACCAGGTTTGAGCTTGATGTCAACCTGGAAGACTCGTTTTTTGAGTGCGTCGAGGATCATTCCGTTAGCACGTTCAACTTGTCCGTTAGCTCTCGGGTGAGCGATGGAAACGTACTTGACCTTGATTAGGCTGTCATCGCAATAATTGAAGAATGCATCGCTTGTAAATTGCGAGCCCAGATCGGTGATGATGGTGTTTGGGATACCATATCTGTGGATGACCTCGTCGAGGAATTGGACTGCCTTCTCGGCTGTGGCTTTCTTGACTGGTTTGTATTCAATCCACTTGGAGAATCTGTCAATAAGCACAAAGACGTTGGTGTGGCCACCAGGAGCTGGTTTGAAAGGGCCAATCATGTCCAGTCCCCAGCATGAGAAGGGCCAAGTAGCTGGGATTGTTTGTAAATCATGTGCTGGGACATGAATCTGCTTGGCGAACATTTGGCAGTTTATGCACCGTCGTACGTAATCTTCGGCATGAGTAATGGCAGTTGGCCAGTAGAAACCTGCCCGGTAGGCTTGGCCAACCAGTGTCCGGGACGCTGCATGGTTACCACAAGTACCTTCGTGGATGGCTTTAAGAAGCTCAATCCCCGCTTCCCGAGTGATACACTTCTGGAAGATGATGGACTTGGGTGCCTTGCGCATCAACTCGCCATTGACCATAGCGTAGGCCTTGGCTGCGGGACCACTGCGGGCGGCAAGTTTGTCCTCCGGGACAAGGTGGTCATTCGGGTATTTGATAAAGGGCTCTCTCCAGTCTTCCCTTGAAGGCGTCGCCTTGTCGGGCCGACTCGTACCCTCATCATCTCGCCCGCCGGCCGAGGAGACCGTCGTCATTCTCAACATTGGCGTTCGAGCGGTGGTCGACATTGACCTCTCGAAGTGGGTTCTCGTGTACATTCAACCTGATCGGGGATCGAAGGTTTGATTAGATCTTGCACAAAAACACCAGGGGGTAAATTGGCACGGGATGAGCCCAGCTTGGACAGCTCGTCGGCTCCTACGTTCTTCTCACAGCGAACGTGGATGAATTCCACACCGTAAAACTTGTTCTCAAGTTTGCGAATTTCAGCAACGTAGGCGTCCATCTTTTCATGGACTGTTGACGGTCGTTAAGTATCAATTTTATACCGTCAACGCAGCAAGAGAAAGGACTAATATGAGTTCACCTATTAGATATAGGGGTTACACTAATGTAATTCCACGAGTTTTGGTGATTGTCTATTTAGTAGGGGTTATCGAAAGAGAACCAAAGGAGGCCCACATGTCATGATTACATAGAGATAAAGACCGAACGGGTGAAATTGTATAATCTAGAAGACTCCGAAGGCGACCCCCGAAGGCCGGGCCCCACTGCGGCTGGCCATTCGGCCGCCTGGGGAGTCGGCCGACTCCCCACCTCGGCCAATCACGTTGAGTCTCGCGGATCCCGCCTCCACCGCCTTTGAGGATGAATAATTATCGTCCATTTAGGTCGGTTTGATCCGAGGGCAGTGGTTCATCCTAGGGGGCTATATATTCGTAGCCCCCGTCCCCCGGGAGAAACCCTAATTCATTCAAGAGTTCATTCTCTCATCGTAATTCGAGAAGCTTGAGCCACCATCTCAATTAGAGCTCCATAGTTTAGTAGCATAGCTACATAGGAATAGATCTAGAGGGAATCAAGCCTAGCTTGGAGTCCGGATCTGTCGGAGTTCTTGGTAATTCCCCTCTACATTCTTGTAATATTCATCATTGTTCGTGATACTATGAGTAGTACTTTGTTCTATTCTATTATATCGACTTGACTTTGCTCTATTTGATTATGTTCTCAATTATATTGTTCTTAGTTTACTTTGATTATATGTTTAGCATAGTTGGACTAGAATTATGTTTGTGCATAGGATCGTATAGCGCTTGCTCGTTAGATCGATGGGTGAGTGGTAAATATTGTGTAGGCGTGGTGCCTAGACCGTATTTATCTGCGATTGCACCCTATATTCCGGATCGTGAGGTAGATCGCGGGAGTGACAGTCCCCGTTGAGTCCTTTGTAGCCCTTCTCCCGAGTATAGGTCTAGCGTAACAAACCTATTACATTGAAGTCATTGCTATGTCTCTTGTCTTCTCTCGGTAATATCACTATGCATAGATGTAACCTTTTCCCGCCATGATTGCTAGATGTTCTTGCACTAATCATTGTATGCTTTGACTTTGTAGTTAGAATAACATAGGATTATACCCTAGATCGTCCTAGTCCATGCTAGTGTTATAAGCTTAGAGTGCTAAGTTGAGATGGCTTATTACTATTATTTTATGTGGCTAAATGCTCTCATTTATCTTATGTCATTTATCATTCATTCCTATATTTTATGTGACACTTACCCCGTATGAGATGATCGATACAAACAAGGTTGAGCTCTCCATTATTGCATGTGCATTGCTCATCACTCATTATCCAAAGGCATTCCCTTCCCAAAGGGTAAAATTATAAATAACGATACCCGGATTACTCCCGGTTAAAATGCTACGATGATATATTCTCGTGCACTTGCGGAACCCTCCTTATTTCAAATTGCACTTAATAGACATCAACAAGCATTTTTGGCGCCGTTGCGGGGAAGGTTGAAAGCCAATGGATAATGAGCAAGCATTGCACTACATAATGAGATTGAGCACTGCCACCATTCTCTACTCATACAGCCTTACCCTTGTCTTTCGTTTATTTTATATCTTATGCGGAGTAATGTATGAAAAAGACTACTCTTCCCGATAACTATATTGACAATCCGGAAGCTTTAATCGGGAAGGCCGGGAAGCAAGTTGAAGAAGACCAATCAATCATCATCATCAACTCAACTTGGAAGTTTGTCGAAGCGAGAAAAGTCAACCTTTCGTTCGAGACTTGACACCAGCGTTTGAAGCCATGGCAAACAAATCACTCCGCGAGTTCTCGGCTCCCACTACGGACAACATTCATACTTGGACCGCCGCGGACATCGAAGGAGCTTTTGAGCTCAAGCCTGCGCCGATCAACATGGTGCAAGCAAGCCAGCTTCGTGGGAAGGCCCATGAAGATGCTAGTGCTCATCTCCAACACTTCCCGGAGATTTGTAGCACATTCACTATCAAGGATGTCCCCAGAGATGCTATACTACTTCGCCTCTTCCCATTCTCACTCTTGGGGAGAGCAAAGCAGTGGTTCTATGCCAATAAGGAGAAGAATACTACGTGGGCACTATGTTCCACCAATTTCTTGGCCAAGTTCTTTCCCATGGGCAAGACAAATGCTCTTCGTGGGAAGATATCAAGCTTTCAGCAACATCATGATGAGACTATCCCAGAAGCTTGGGAGCGTTTTCAAGATTACATCCTCGAGTGTCCTCATCATGGCATGGAGAATTGGCTGCTTATGCAGACATTCTACCATGGGCTTAGCAACAAGACATGTGAGACGATGGATGCCGCCCGGAGGTGCATTCTTATCACTCACTATTCCTCGTGCCACGGCTCTTGTGGAGAAGATGGCATCCAACCAAGGTTGGAGTGAAGAAAGAACGCAGACCCGCAAGAGAGGTGGAGGAATGCACCAGTCACTGAAGGAGGTAGACATGCTGTCACCAAAATGGATCTCTAATGAAGAGGCTCGATGAGAGAGCCACAGAAGAAAGAAGTCATGCATATACATGATGCTCGCATGACATGTGAAGAGTGTGGAGAGATCGGGCACACAGTGCTAACGCCCGTAGTCAAGGAGGATGTGAACTACCTCAATAACAACAACAATAATAATTACTATCGTCCCGCGGGGAATCAAGGTTGGAATCAACACAGAGGCCTAACTACTCGTGCAATTATTCGTGCAACTATCAAGGTAACAACTCCTCCTACAATAATTACAACAAGCCGCCTTTGAGAGAATTAGTGCTTTGAATCAAGGCAAGATGATGGACAATCTGTCCAAGAAGCTAACATCAAATGACAAGGTCCTAGAGACACTCAAACGTAATGGATGGCTTTTCCAATGCCATCAAGAGTCACCAGCTTCAACAAGATACTTGAGTCGCAGTACAACGAGCTTGTTAACCTTGCTCCCTCCACCGGCCAAGGTAAACCGGCAGACAACCCGAAGAGCTCGAGACCGCAAATCTTGTTGATATATTCAATGTAGAAGATAGCCGGAGTGATCCATCGAAGGGGTCATGGATAGACTCAACTCTTCCTATCAAGAAGGGCGATCCAGGGAGACCAGTCATTCCGATCTCCATTGGAAGTACTAACTTTAATGAGGCAATCTGTGACTTCGGTGCAAGCATCAACATCATGCCAAGAGTGATATATGAGAAGCTATTCAGATGCCCCTTAACATACACCACTATGTGCTTACAAACTTGCGTAGATCGGTCACTCCGTGTCCCTTTGGGAGTACTAGAAGATATATGTGTACGAGTGGGCAACTCGTATGTTCCAGCAGACTTCGTGGTAGTGGATACGGCGGTGATGAAAGGTCCCCTATCATTTTGGGACGACCATTCTTGAACACCGCTAGAGCCATCATGTATGCCAACACCGCCAAGATCATCTTCAACATCAAGGGCAAGAGAGAAACCTTCTTCTTCAAGAACAGTGCTGCAGCCTCAAAGACACCCTCATCAACGTACGGTGAGAAGAAGAAGAATCCAGGCTAAGAAGAGCAAGAACAAAGATAAGAAGACCAAGAAGACGGAGACAAAGGAGGATGGTCACCGCAGGTCCACGGGGAGCATGACCACTTACTCAGTCCCCACGTTTGATCAAGAAGGATGACCCAGTGTCCCAACCATTCAATGCTCCATCAACGAAGCTCTTTCAATAAAGCTATCCGTGACACCGGATTGGGCATCAACATTATGGCCAAGGTAACCTATGAGTATCTATATGGCACTATGCCTTTGGAGCCCACCAATGCACAAACAGACATGGCGAGATCGTACATTCCGCTTCGTCGAAGGAGAAGTGAAGGATGTCCTCATCCGATAGATGACCATTATGTCCCCACGTACTTCCTACTCATCGATATGGGAGATGACTACGATCCTCTAATCATCCTAGGAAGACCATTCCCGAACACCACCAAAGCTATCATCTATATTGGGACAAAGGAGAGATTCACTTCCACTTTCCCACCGAGAAGGTACGCCGCTACTTCAACAATAATTATATAATCACCGAGGAGCCCAAGAAGAACAGAGCAAGGAGAAGGCACGTACCTCCGCGTAACAAGAAGAACATCGCTACGATGGATGGTCCGACTATGAGGGAGAAGTGTCAAGATATGAAGACCGGTACCCAAGATAAGAACGTTGTAGAAAAAGAGGTGCTACCAAGAGAGAAACAAGTGATCCAAGAAGCTTCCTCCTCAAGGTCATCCTCTCCAACAAAGAAGGTGTGGAAGGTAAAAGAAAAATCGAATCAATTCCTACACAAGAGGCGACATCATCGAGGCGCCGCCAATGCGCCCTTGAAAAATGAGCGAACATGACAAGTCCCGTTTCGAGGACTTAAAACCACCGAATGCCGCGCCAAGAGGTAACTTGGTATTTATCAGCTATTCCCTTTCAGCATTGCATTTTAACCTTAGCATATTTGTTTTCCTATTTGCATCTTAGTTGCATCTTTACTTTTTTTATCTCGCATTAGAAAAGAAATAAAGATGTTGTGCATTTGCATCCAGAAAAAACTTTAAGCCCCATGTGGATAATCATTCACCGTGGTGGCACAAAAATAATTTCTCAAAGATATTTATCTTTCCCTCGTCTCGCATTCCTTAAATAATAAAAAGATAAAAATATTTCTTGTGATCCCGTTAGAATGAGTTTTAAGTTAGGGAAGTTCTAGACAACCAAGGCCTAGAGGTTTTATCACTAACGCTTAATCAGTTCCACAAGTTTTGTTGTCTATTTGAGCTTCATAGAACATCAAGGATCATGAAGAGCTAATAGGCGTAAGGACATCCAGCCCCCGTCGAGTGCTTTGCCCGCGACACTTGAACGCCTGTCTCCAACAAGCAACTATCTACGACACTCCGGAGAACTAGAACGTCTTCATTGCCTGTCAGCAACATCAGCAGACTATGTCAACATCCAGCTTGGGGGAGGGCATCCCCCGTGTACCAAGCTAAGTGCTTCCAACTTATCTATTTATGCCTTGTTAGAGTGTGCTTTGTTAAAACTACTAAAAAAGATGCATAACCATAGAAACCCAGAAAGATTTCTTTATCTTTTGGAGAGCTCTTGTAATCTGTCTTTAAAGTGATCCCTAGAATAAACTCTATATGGAGATGATGAATAGTTGCTCGCTACGTGATTCCTTTCAAGTACCTAGTTTTCAACCTTGCACTCTCTTGAGTTTTTGACACAACCGTTTAGATTTGATATTTGCTCAACCCGAAACTTGTGGGTAGCGAATACTTGATCTAAGTCTAGGTGGTTGACGGGTATGATATGGGAAGGTTTTGAGCTGCTGTCCATCTTGTTCCTAGAGATACTAGAGTTCTGGAGAATTTATCTTTGAAAATATTAAATTCCTGCATGATGAGTTCCTTTATGATGAGAGTTTAAATTCCTACCACGGCCATATATTCATGCTTACTAGATTAGGAAAACCCATCTTTTATATAGATCACACTGTAGCTTGAGTGTAGTCTTTATAGGCATTGAGTGTGGTTATGCTGTGGACCCATAAGGAATCAGTCATGCAGTTAAAGTCAATACTATGTGCTCTCCATCTATTGATCTATGCTACATCTGTCCTCAGAAGCATGCACCCATTTTATAAATGCTACATTCATTTTGTGCTACTTCTGTCCCTAGAAGTATCACCCACATATAGATCCACATTCCCCACATATTGTGCTATCTCTACCCTGGAGATACGCACCTATGCTGCTCCTACCCTGGGAGTACGCATCCATCCATCCACATATACATACACCATTCATTTCACTTCATCCAGAAAGGTACTATTCCTATCCTGGGAGTGAACATCTAGAAATAATCATCGCCGTTCTATTTCCCTACATAAAAGCTCCAGTCATTATCATTTGAAGTTATATGATCCCCGTTGCTAAAGTTCGTTTTCAGAGGATTGGTTGCTTCTTTAAAAAAAAGAGAAAAGAAAAAAAAGAAAGAAAAAGGGAGTCATGTTATCCCCAAAGGAGCAAGTGTGGAAGTAGATGTTCACCAGTTGAGTACCCCTCATAATCATTTTCTTATAATCATCATCCTATCATCATCTTATCATCCATTCAATTTCCTCATTCACATGCACATATGACTTTATTATTATTCTAGTTCCTATTGGATCCATGTCTTAACTGTGCAATATATGCAAGTGAGTTTGAGTGTCTCCCCACCTATGAGCTCCACATAAGCCTATTAGAAAGTTGGGTGAGAGAGAGAAGGCACTTTCCATTATGCCTTAGTTCCACAAATACCACATATTCTAAGAGAAGAGAGAAGGCATACACTACTCATGCCTTAGAGAGGATCCAGAAATACCACAAATGAGAGACCTGAAAGGTTCATACAAGGAACTCTGAGTTTTATTTCAAAACCTTGCAAAAACTCCAGGATAATAGTTGATCGAAGAGCGAGAAATATGGCGCTTGACTTGACCGTTCTATCTTTCAACTACTCAAGACCCAAGTGACGGTTACAAGCCCCATGGTGAAAGGTAATATGAGTGAGTTTTGAGTCGAATAGTTCACTCTAATCCGGAGGAGAGTTCTTGTTTGAACGCATGTGTACTTGTGAGGAGTGAAAGCATTGGCAACTCCCCGATCCATCACTGAGTCTATCTTTGCTCGGGACGAGCAAAAGGTAAGCTTGGGGGAGTTTGTTGACGGTCGTTAAGTATCAATTTTATACCGTCAACGCAGCAAGAGAAAGGACTAATATGAGTTCACCTATTAGATATAGGGGTTACACCGAGAATTCCACGAGTTTTGGTGATTGTCTATTTACGCGGGGTTATCAGAAAGAGAACCAAAGGAGGCCCACATGTCATGATTACATAGAGATAAAGACCGAACGGGTGAAATTGTATAATCTAGAAGACTCTAGAAGGCGACCCCTGAAGGCTGGGCCCCACCTGGTAGCCTGGCCAGTCGGTCGCCCAAGGGGGGGAGTCGGCAGACTCCCCACCTCAGCCAATCACATTGAGTCTCGCGGATCCTGCCTCCACCGCCTTTGAGGATGAATAATTATCGTCCATTTAGGTCGGTTTGATCCGAGGGCTGTGGTTCATCCTAGGGGGCTATATATTCGAGCTCCCGGCCCCTGGGTGAAACCCTAATTCATTCAAGAGTTCATTCTCTCATCGAATTCGAGAAGCCAGAGCCACCATCTCAATTAGAGCTCCATAATTTAGTAGCATAGCTACATAGGAATAGATCTAGAGGGAATCAAGCCTAGCTTGGAGTCCGGATCTGTCGGAGTTCTTGGTAATTCCCTCTACATTCTTGTAATATTCATCATTGTTCGTGATACTATGAGTAGTACTTTGTTCTATTCTATTATATCGACTTGACTTTGCTCTATTTGATTATGTTCTCAATTATATTGTTCTTAGTTTACTTTGATTATATGTTTAGCATAGTTGGACTAGAATTATGTTTATGCATAGGATTGTATAGCTCTTGCTCATTAGATCGATGGGTGAGTGGTAAATATTGTGTAGGCGTGGTGCCTAGATCAGATTTATCTGCGATTGCACCCTATATTCCGGATCGTGAGGTAGATCGCAGAGTGACACCCCGTTGAGTCCTTTGTAGCCCTTCTCCCGAGTATAGGTCTAGCGAACAAACCTATTACATTGAAGTCATTGCTATGTCTCTTGTCTTCTCGGTAATATCACTATGCATAGATGTAACCTTTTCCCGCCATGATTGCTAGATGTTCTTGCACTAATCATTGTATGCTTTGACTTTGTAGTTAGAATAACATAGGATTATACCCTAGATCGTCCTAGTCCATGCTAGTGTTATAAGCTTAGAGTGCTAAGTTGAGATGGCTTATTACTATTATTTTATGTGGCTAAATGCTCTCATTTATCTTATGTCATTTATCATTCATTCCTATATTTTATGTGACACTTACCCCGTATGAGATGATCAATACGTACAAGGTTGAGCTCTCCATTATTGCATGTGCATTGCTCATCACTCATTATCCAGTGCATTCCCTTCCCAGTGGTAAAATTATAAATAACGATACCTGGATTACTCCCGGTTAAAATGCTACGATGATATATTCTGTGCGCTTGCGGAACCCTCCTTATTTCAGTTGCACTTAATAGACATCAACATGGACTGCATCCCAATCTTTGTTGACCTGCTTGATGACTAAAGCAGAGTCCCCATAGACCATGAGTCGCTTGATGCCAAGTTCAACGGCGATACGAAGGCCGTGTAAGGCTGCTTCGTACTCGGCTACATTGTTGGATGCTTTGAAGTGGATACGCAAGACGTACTTTATCGTGTCCTTGGAAGGAGAGATAAAGTAGACACCAGCCCCAGCACCATCGATGTTTAAGGAGCCATCAAAGTACATTGTCCAGTACTCGGTGTTTGAATCGGCGAGGGGTAGGCTGATGTCCGTCCACTCCACGATGAAGTCAGGCAAGGCCTGTGACTTCACTGTCCGTCGTGCGCGAAACTGGAGTGTGTACTTGGACAGTTCTAGCGTGTATTTCACGATCCGGCCACTGGCGTCTCGATTGCGAAGGATATCGCCGAGTGGTACGTCAGTGACAACCGTGATTTTGAAGGCTTGAAAGTAATGGAGCAGCTTGCGTTTGGTGATCAGGAGTGCGTATAAGAGCTTTTGTACTTGATTGTACCGCTGCTTGGACTCGCTGAGCACTTCGCTTATGTAATATATGGGGCGCTGGACTCCATAGACATGTCCTTCCTCCTCATGCTCGACTACTAACACAGTGCTGACCACGTTGGTCGTTGCGGCTATGTATAGGAGCAACTCCTTGCCCTACTTGGGGACTGACAGGAGTGAAGGAGAGGTGAGGTAAGCTTTGAGCTATTTAAAGGCCTGGTCGGCCTCCTCGGTCCATTCAAACTTATCTTTGGCTTTGAGCAATTTGAAAAAGGGGAGTCCTTTTTCACCCATTCGAGAGATGTATCTGCTCAGAGCGGCTAGGCACCCAGTGAGTTTTTGGATGTCCTTGACGCACCGGGTGTTGACATTTCTAACGCCACTCAGTGTTAGGTTGTCATCCCCAACATGGCGCCAAAAATGCTGGTACTAAATAATGCAACTGCTACTAGAAATAAATATGGGATCCGCGTTTACGTATAATACCGATGTAGCATTTTAACCAGGAGTAATCCAGTATCGTTATTTATATTTTTACCACTCGGGAAGGGAATGCACTCGGATAATGAGTGATGAGCAATGCACATGCGATAATGGAGAGCTTAACCTTGTCTCGTATCGATCATCTCATACGGGGGTAAGTGTCACATAAAATATAAGAATGAATGATAAATGACATAAGATAAATGAGAGCATTTAGCCACATAAAATAATAGTAATAAGCCATCTCAACTTAGCACTCTAAGCTTATAACACTAGCATGGACTAGGATGATCTAGGGTATAATCCTATGTTATTCTAACTATAAAGTCAAAGCATACAATGATTAGTGCAAGAACATCTAGCAATCATGGCGGGAAAAGGTTACACATATGCATAGTGATATTACCAGAGAAGACAAGAGATATAACAATGACTTCAATGTAATAGGTTTGTTCTGCTAGACCTATACTCGGGAGAAGGGCTACAAAGGACTCAACAGAACTGTCACTCCCGCGATCTACCTCACGATCCGGAATATAGGGTGCAATCGCAGATAAATACGGTATAGGCACCATGCCCACACAATATCTATCACTCACCCATTGGCCTAATGAGCAAGCGCTATACGATCCTATGCATAAACATAATTCTAGTCCAACTATGCTAAACATATAATCAAAGTAAACTAAGAACAATATAATTGAGAACATAATCAAATAGAGCATAGTCAAGTCTGATATAATAGAATAGAATAAAGTACTACTCATAGTATCACGAACAAAGATGAATATTACAAGAATGTAGAGGGGAATTACCAAGAACTCCGACGATCCGGACTCCAAGCTAGGCTTGATTCCCTCTAGATCTATTCCTATGTAGCTATGCTACTAAACTATGGAGCTCTAATTGAGATGGTGGCTCGCTTCTCTCGAATTCGATGAGAGAATGAACTCTTGAATGAATTAGGGTTTCACCCAGGGGCCAGGGGCTCTGAATATATAGCCCCCTAGGATGAACCACAGCCCTCGGATCAAACCGACCTAAATGGACGATAATTATTCATCCTCAAAGGCGGTGGAGGCATGATCCACGAGACTCAACCTGATTGGTTGAGATGGGGAGTCGGCCGACTCCCCGGGTCGGGCCGACCGCCCACCCCCGCTGTGGGGCCCCGGCCTTCTAGGGTTTGCCTTCGGAGTCTTCTAGATTATACAATTTTACCCGTTCGGTCTTTATCTCTATGTAATCATGACATGTGGGCCTCCTTTGGTTCTCTTTCGATAACCCCCGCGTAAAATAGACAATCACCAAAACTCGTGGAATTCGTCGTTGTAACCCCTATATCTAACAGTGAACTCATATTAGTCCTTTCTCTTGCTGCGTTGACGATATAAAATTGATACTTAACGACCGTCAACAAACTCCCCCAAGCTTACCTTTTGCTCGTCCCCGAGCAAAGATAGACTCGTTGATGGATCAGAGTTGCTACAATGCTTTCACTCCTCACAAGTACACATGCGTTCAAACAAGAACTCTCCTCCGGATTAGAGTGAACTATTCTGACTCAAAACTCACTCATATTACCTTTCACCATGGGGCTTGTAACCTTCACTTGGGTCTTGAGTAGTTGAAAGATAGAACGGTCAAGTCAAGCGCCATGTTTCTTGCTCTTCGATCAACTATTATCCCAGAGTTTTTGCAAGGTTTTGAAATAAAACTCAGAGTTCCTTGTATGAACCTTTCAAGTCTCTCATTTGTGGTATTTCTGGATCCTCTCCAAGGCATGAGTAGTGTATGCCTTCTCTCAAAATATGTGGTATTTGTGGAACTAAGGCATAGTGAATAGTGCCTTCTCTCTCTCACCCTACTTTCTAATAGGCTTATGTGGAGCTCATAGGTGGGGAGACACTCAAACTCACTTGCATATATTGCACAGTTAAGACATGGATCCAATAGGAACTAAAATAATAATAAAGTCATATGTGCATGAGGAAGTGGAATGGATGATAAGATGATGATAGGATGATGGTGATAAGAAAGTGATCATGAGGGGTACTCAACTGGTGAACATCTACTTCTACACTTGCTCCTTTGGGGATAACATGACTCCCTTTATTCGAAACCTTGAAACTTCTTGAACTTCTCGAAAACTTCTTGAATGGAAGGACTTGGCTACTCTTTCTTTCTTTTTTTTTTAGAGCAACCAATCCTCTGAAAATGAAACTTTAGCAACGGGGAGTGTATAACTTGAAATGATAATAACTGGAGCTTTTATGTAGGCAAATAGAACGGCGATGATTATTTCTAGATGTTCACTCCCAGGATAGGAGTAGAACCTTTCTGGATGAAGTGAAATGAATGGCGTATGTATATGTGGATGGATGAATGAATGGATGCGTACTCCCAGTGTAGGAGCAGCATAAGTGCGTATCTCCAAGGTAGAGACATCACAGTATGTAGGGAATGCGTACTCCTAGGATAGGAGCAGCATAAGTGCGTATCTCCAGGGTAGAGATAGCACGATATGTGGTGAATAGGGATCTATATGTGGGTGGTACTTCAAGGAACAGAAGTAGCACAGAATGAATGTAGTAGTTATAAAAATGGGTGCATACTTCTGAGGACAGAAGTAGCATAGATCAATGGATGGAGAGCACATAGTATTGACTTTAACTGCATGACTAATTCCTTATGGGTCCACAGCATAACCACACTCAAAGCCTATAAAATCTACATTCAGTGTGATCTATATAAACAGATGGGTTTTCCTAATCTAGTAAGCATGAATATATGGCTGTGGTAGGAATTTGAACTCTCATCATAAAGGAACTCATCATGTAGGAATTTAATATTTTCAAAGATAAATTCTCCGTAACTCTAGTATCTCTAGGAACAAGATGGACAAAGCTCTCAACCTTCCCATATCATACCCGTCAACCACCTAGACTTAGATCAAGTATTCGCTACCCACAAGTTTCGTGTTCGAGCAAATCTCAAATCTAAACAATTGTGTCCAAAACTCGAGAGAGTGCAAGGTTGAAAACTAGGTACTTGAAAGGAATTACGGCAGAGCAACTATTCATCATCTCCATGTAGAGTTTATTCTAGGGATCACTTTTAAAGACAGTTGCAAGAGCTCTCCAAAAGTAGAAAAGATAAATAAGGAAATCTTTCTGGGTTTCTATGGTTATGCATCTTTTTTAGTATTTTTAACAAAGCATACTTTAACAAGGCATAAATAGATAAGTTGGAGACACTTAGCTTGATACACGGGGGATGCTCTCTCCCAAGCTGGATGTTGACATAGTCTCCGCGGATGTTGCCGCGACAGTGCACCGAAGACGTTCTAGTCCTCCAGGAGTGTTGTAGATGATTGCTGTTGGAGACAAGATTCAAGCGTCACGGACAAAGACTCCAACAGGATTGGATGTCCTTCGCTCGTTAGCTCTTTATGATCCTTAATGTTCTCGTGAAGCTCAAATAGACAACAAAGCTTGTGGAGCCGATTAAGCGTTAGTGATAAAACCTCTAGGCCTTGGTTGTCTAGAACTTCCTTAACTTAAAAATTCATTCTAACAGATCACAAGAAATATTTTTATCTTTTTATTATTTAAGGAATGCGTACAGAGAAAAATAAATATGTTGAGAAATTATTTTTGTGCCACCACAAAGTGAATGATTATCCACATGGGGCTTAAAGTTTTTCTCGGATGCAAATGCAAAACATCTTTATTTTCTTTTCTAATGCGAGAGATAAAAGAGTAAAGATGCAACTAAGATGCAAGTAGGGAAATAAATATGCTAAGGTAAAAATATAATGCTGAAAAAGTAATGCCGATAAATACCAAGTTACCTCTTGGCGCGGCATTCGGTGGTTTTAAGTCCTCCGAACAGGACTTGTCATGTTCGCTCATTTTTCAAGGGGCGCATTGGCTGGCGCCTCGGATGATGTCGCCTCGTGTGTAGGAATTGATTCTGATTTTGCTTTTACTTTCCACACCTTCTTTGTTGGAGAAGATGACCTTGAGGAGGAAGCTTCTTGGATCACTTGGTTTTCTTCTGGTAGCACCTCTTCAGGTTCTTCTACAATGTTCTTCTCTTCTGGGTATCGATCTTCATATCTAGACACTTCTCCCTCATAGTTGGCCCATCCATCTGTAGTGATGTTCTTCTTGTTCTGGCGACGAGTACGCTGCCTTCTCCTTGCTCTGTTCTTCTTGGGCTCCTCAGTGATTATATAATTATTATTGAAGTAGCGGCGTACCTTCTCAGTGGGAAAGTGGAAGTGAATCTCTCCTGTCCCAATATAAATGATAGCTTTGGTGGTGTTCAGGAATGGTCTTCCTAGGATGATTGGGGGATCATAGTCATCTCCCATGTCAATGACTAGGAAGTCTGTAGGGACATAATGGTCATCTATCTGGATGAGGACATCCTTCACTTCTCCTTCGACGAAGCGGAATGTCTGGTCTGCCATCTGTAGCTGTGCATAGGTAGGCTCCAAAGGCATAGTGCCATATAGATACTCATAGGTTACCTTAGCCATGATGTTGACGCCCGATCCGGTGTCACAGACAGCTTTATTGAAAGAGCTTCTGTTGATGGAGCATTGAATGGTTGGGACACCTGGGTCATCCTTCTTGATTAGACGTGGGGACCTGAGTAGGTGGTCATGCTCCTTATGGACTGTAGTGACCATCCTCATTGTCTCCGTCTTCTTGGTCTTCTTATTATTGTTCTTGCTCTTCTTAGCTGGATTCTTCTTCTTCTCACTGTTCTGCTGATGAGGATGTGCTGAGAACTGCAGCACTTTGTTCTTGAAGAAGAAGGTTTCTCTCTTGCCCTTGATGTTGAAGATGATCTTGGCAGTGTTGGCATACATGATAGCTCCAGCAGTGTTCAAGAATGGTCGTCCCAAAATGACAGGGGACCTTTCATCACTGCCTGTATCTACTACCACGAAGTCTGCAGGAACATACGAGTTGCCCACTCGTACACATATATCTTCAAGTATTCCCAAAGGAACACGGAGTGACTGATCTGCAAGCTGTAAGTACATGGTTGTGTATGCTAAGGGGCATCTGAATAGCTTCTCATATATCACTCTTGGCATAATGTTGATGCTTGCACCGAAGTCACAGATTGCTTCATTGAAATTGGTACTTCCAATGGAGATCGGAATGACCGGTCTCCCCGGGATCGCCCTTCTTGATTGGCGAGTTGAATCAATCCATGACCCCTTCGATGGATCACTCCGGCTATCTTCTACATTGAATATATCAACAAGATTTGCGCTTTCGAGCTCTTCGGGTTGTCCCGCCGTTTACCTTGACCGAGTGGAGGGAGCAAGGTTAACAAGCCGTTGTACCCGCGACTCAAGTATCTTGTTGAAGTAGCCGACTCTTGATGGCATTGGAAAAGCCATCCATTCTCGTTGCTGAGTGTCTCTAGGACCTTGTCATTTGATGTCGGCTTCTTGGACCATTGTCCATCATCTTGCCTTGATTCAACTAACTCTCTCAAAGGCGGCCGGTTGTAATTATTGTAGGAGTTGTTGCCTTGATAATTGCCCGAATAATTGCCTCGAGTAGTTAGGCCTCGGGCCTGATTCCAACCTTGATTCGGGCGAGGACGGTAGTAATTGTTGTTGTTGTTGTTGAGGTAGTTCACGTCCTCCTTCGCTACGGACGGTTAGCACCCGTGTGCCCAGTCTCTCCACACTCTTCACATGTCATGCGAGCATCATGTATATGCATGACTTCTTTCTTCTCTAGGGCTCTCTCATCGAGCCTCTTCATTAGCAAATCCATTTTGGCGAGAAAGCATGTCTACCTCTTTTCACTGGTGCATTCCTCCACCTCTCTTGCGGGTCTCGAGTTCTTTCTTCACTCCAACCTTGGTTGGATGCCATCTTCTCCACAAGAGCCGTGGCTTGAGGAATAGTGAGTGATAAGAATGCACCTCCGGCGATCCATCGTCTCACGTGTGTTGTTGCTAAGCCCATGGTAGAATGTCTCGCATAAGCGGCCAATTCTCCATGCCATGATGAGGACACTCGAGGATGTAATCTTGGAAGCGCTCCCAAGCTTCCGGGACGGAGTCTCATCATGGTGTTGCCGAAAGCTTGATATCTTCCCACGAAGAGCATTTGTCTTGCCCATGGGGAAAAATTTGCCAAGAAATTGGTGGAACATAGTGCCCACGTAGTATTCTTCTCCTTATTGGCGTAGAACCACCGCTTCGCTCTCCCCAAGAGTGAGAATGGGAAGAGGCGAAGTAGTATAGCATCTCGGGGACATCCTTGATAGTGAATGTGCTACAAATCTCCAGAAGTGTTGGAGATGAGCACTAGCATCTTCATGGGCCTTCCCACGTAACCGGCTTGCTTGCACCATGTTGATCGGCGCAGCTTGAGCTCAAAAGCTCCTTCGATGTCCGCAGCTGGTCCAAGACGAATGTTGTCCGTAGTTGGAGCCGAGAACTCGCGGAGTGACTTGTTCGCCATGGCTTCAAACGCTGGTGTCAAGTCTCGCACGAAAGGTTGACTTTCTCGCTTCGACAAACTTCCAAGTTGAGTTGATGATGATGATTGATTGGTCTTCTTCAACTCCGCTTCGGCTTTACCGAATAAAGCTTCGGATCGTCAATATAATTATCGGGAAGAATTGTCTTTTTCATACATTACCCCGCATAAGATATAAAATAGACGAAAGACAAGGGTAAGGTCTGTATGAGTAGAGAATGGTGACAGTGCTCAATCTCATTATGTAGTGCAATGCTGCTCATTATCCATTGGCTTTCAACCTTCCCCTAAGAACGGCGCCAAAAATGCTTGTTGACATTTCTAACGCCACTCGGTGTTAGGTTGTCATCCCCAACATGGCGCCAAAAATGCTTTGGTACTAAATAATGCAACTCGCTACTAGAAATAAATATGGGATCCGCAAGCGCACGTATAATACCGATGTAGCATTTTAACCAGGAGTAATCCAGGTATCGTTATTTATATTTTTACCACTCGGGAAGGGAATGCACTTTGGATAATGAGTGATGAGCAATGCACATGCGATAATGGAGAGCTTAACCTTGTCTCGTATCGATCATCTCATACGGGTAAGTGTAACATAAAATATAAGAATGAATGATAAATGACATAAGATAAATGAGAGCATTTAGCCACATAAAATAATAGTAATAAGCCATCTCAACTTAGCACTCTAAGCTTATAACACTAGCATGGACTAGGACGATCTAGGGTATAATCCTATGTTATTCTAACTATAAAGTCAAAGCATACAATGATTAGTGCAAGAACATCTAGCAATCATGGCGGGAAAAGGTTACACCTATGCATAGTGATATTACCGAGAGAAGACAAGAGATATAACAATGACTTCAATGTAATAGGTTTGTTCTAGACCTATACTCGGGAGAAGGGCTACAAAGGACTCAACAGATGTCACTCCCGCGATCTACCTCACGATCCGGAATATAGGGTGCAATCGCAGATAAATACGGTATAGGCACCATGCCCACACAATATCTATCACTCACCCATTGGCCTAATGAGCAAGCGCTATACGATCCTATGCATAAACATAATTCTAGTCCAACTATGCTAAACATATAATCAAAGTAAACTAAGAACAATATAATTGAGAACATAATCAAATAGAGCATAGTCAAGTCTGATATAATAGAATAGAATAAAGTACTACTCATAGTATCACGAACAAAGATGAATATTACAAGAATGTAGAGGGGAATTACCAAGAACTCCGACAGATCCGGACTCCAAGCTAGGCTTGATTCCCTCTAGATCTATTCCTATGTAGCTATGCTACTAAACTATGGAGCTCTAATTGAGATGGTGGCTCGGCTTCTCGAATTCGATGAGAGAATGAACTCTTGAATGAATTAGGGTTTCACCCGGGGCCGGGGCTCGAATATATAGCCCCCTAGGATGAACCACAGCCCTCGGATCAAACCGACCTAAATGGACGATAATTATTCATCCTCAAAGGCGGTGGAGGCATGATCCACGAGACTCAACCTGATTGGTTGAGATGGGGAGTCGGCCGACTCCCCCCCTGGGTCGGCCGACTGCCCACCCTGCCAGGTGGGCCCCAGCTTCCAGGGTTTGCCTTCTGGAGTCTTCTAGATTATACAATTTTACCCGTTCGGTCTTTATCTCTATGTAATCATGACATGTGGGCCTCCTTTGGTTCTCTTTTCGATAACCCCCTATGCAAATAGACAATCACCAAAACTCGTGGAATTCCGTCGGTGTAACCCCTATATCTAACAGGTGAACTCATATTAGTCCTTTCTCTTGCTGCGTTGACGATATAAAATTGATACTTAACGACCGTCAACACCGGGGTGGTCGTAATTTCAGGACATCGGCTACCTTCTCGGGATTTGGCTTGATGCCTTCCTGGCTGACCAGGTGGCCGAGAAGGATACCGGACGGTACTCCGAAAATGCACTTGTTTGGGTTGAGTTTCCATTGAAACTCATTGAGTTTCTTGAAGGTGCGCTCGAGGTTTGTGATCAGGGCGTCCGCCGTTCTTGATTTTATCACCACGTCATCTACGTAGGCCTCTACAAGATCATCGGCGATCCCTTTTTTGAGGCAGGACTGGATAGCCCGTTGGTACGTAGCTCCAGCATTTTTGAGACTGAAAGCCATGGTCGTGTAACCAAAAGCACCGAAGGGGGTGATGAAAGCGGTTTTTTCTTGGTCCTCCTTTTTGAGGGCTATCTGGTGATACCCGGAGTAACAGTCAAGAAACGAGAGCAACTCGCAACCGGTGGTAGAGTCTATGACCTCGTCGATTCATGGGAGATTGAATGCCTACTTGGGGCAGTGTTTGTTGAGATCTGTATAATCAACGCACATCCTCCACTCTTTGTTCTTCTTTTGAACAAGCACCGGATTGGCTAACCAGTCCAGGTGGTACACTTCTTTGATAAAGCCAGCGGCTAAAAGCTTGGCAACTTCTATCCTAATTAGCTCCTTGCGGTCGCGGGCGAACCGGCGCATCTTTTGTCTAACTGGCTTAGCAGTCATCTTGACATCGAGGTAGTGCTCGGCCTTTTCCCTGGGGACACCAGGCATATCGGAGGGTTTCCATGCGAATATGCTGATGTTTTTCCAAAGGAATTGGATGAGCGTGTCTTCCTATTTGGGGTCAAGCTCAGCTCCGACTTTGGTGACCTTGGAAGGGTCCTCGTCAGAGAGGCGGACCGTCTTTGCGCTCTTCACCTTGTTGGATGGGCGCCGACCAGATCCAACAGGTTGCTCGAGATCTGCGGGCGGAACGTCGTCGACGCCCAAGCTGGTGTGCTGCAGGGCATGTTGCAGGTCTTGGAATTCTGCCGCGGCATAAGCGGCAGTCTCGCACTCCCGAGCCATGAAGACATTGCCACGTAGGGAGAGCGTTCCCTGCTCGGTGGGCATCTTCAACACCAAGTAGCCATAGTGGGGGACAGCCATGAACTTGGTGATACCAGGGCGGCCCAAGATGGCGTGGTAGGTCCCTTCGAAGTCGGCCACGATGAAGGTGATGTGCTCGGTACGGAAGTGCTGCTTGGTCCCAAACTGCACATCGAGGGTGATCTGCTCGAGTGGGTAAGAAGGCTTTCCGGGCATGATGCCCCAGAATGGTGTGTCGTACGGCTGTAGCTGTTCCTGCGGTATGCCAAGCGCCTTGAAGGCTGGGTAGAACAAGATGTTCAGAGCACTGCCGCCATCGACGAGCACCTTCTCGAAGCGGATGTTAGCTATTACTGGGTCGAGGACCAGTGGAAATCGTCCAGCGTCTGGGATGCGTGCCCACATATCTTTGCGGCTGAAAGATATGGGCTGCTTGGACCACGCCGGTAGCTTGACATCGGCAATGAGGCCATCGAGTTCTTGCATCGCGATAATGGCATGAGTCAGCAACTTTCTGTCACGACGGGTTTTGAGCCCGGGTTCTTTGAACGCGTGGCGAGGGTTGACATCTTGTGTCTCATCCTCTTCTTCTTCTTCTGGCTTGACGGCAGGCTTGCTTTTGGCCTTGGGGTTGGGGCGAGGCCTCTTGGAAGCGGACTTGATGAGAGCGTCCGTCAGAACTCGGCACTCACCCATGGTGTGACCTTTACCAGGATGCTGAGGACAGTCCTGGGCAAGAATTTTGTCGAGCACCTCATCCCCGACTGGCTTCTGCCCCTTAACCGCATTGATGGCGTTGTCGTTGTGGTTCCAGTTGCGTTTGCCGCCACCGTAGTTGTCCTGGCCACGTCGTCTGAAGTTAGGTTTGCTATCACGGGGACCAGGTCCACGGACGAAATGCTGGTTGTTGCGGCGCTCCTCTTGTCGGCGCGGTGGCCGGTCAGCGTCACTTTCATCGTCAGAATTGTTCCGACGGTAATTGCGGTCTGACGGGCCATCGTCACCCCGGTTTAGGCCGTCGTCCAGGAGCGTGTAATCATGCGCGATGGCGAGTAACTCCTCCATGGTTTTCGGCTGTCTGAGGAGGAGAGCCTTTTGGAGGTCTCGGCCACGTGGTTGGACCAGGCCGTCGATGAAAGCTTCGACAGCTGTCTCCTGAGAGATCTCTAGTACGCGATTCCACTGGTCCGAAAAGCACCGAATGAACTGCCGTAAGGACTCCTTTGGGCGAAGGCGGACCTGCTTTAGGGCATACTTGGTCCCTGGTTGGACGCAAGTAGACTTGAAGTGGTCGACGAAGACTTGGCGGAGCTGTGCCCAGCTGTGGATGGACCCAGGTTGTAACCGGAGCAGCCAGGTGGCGACTGTATTGTTGAGCACAATGGGGAGATAGTTCGCCATGATGTACTCGTCGCCCCCTGCTGCTCGGACGGCTACCTCGTAGAGCATGATCCAGTGGGCTGGATCTGCTTTGCCATCGTACGCCCAGATCTCCGAGGTATGGAAATTTTTAGGCCATATGACTGCCTTGAGCTCCTCGAAGAAGGGTGGGATGCCGCCAATGTTTCTGCGTGCTCGGAGGCGCTCATCTATCCGTTCTCGGAGGTCCCGACGCTCGGGTTGGATTACTTCGTCGTCTTGTCGGCCCCCGGTTGCCTCGGCGCGATGGGGCATCGACGATGTACGAGGACGTGCACGTCGTGGAGCTTTGCCTGGTTGCTCGACACGGTCATCGTAGTCCCCTGCGTCTCCATAGGCATATCTGCCGTTGTGGGACGAATTGTCCCCTCCACTCTTAACTCGCTGCTCACGTCGATTCTGGTTCTGCCGAGAACGACGGGATCGGTAAGAGCTGGCCATGGAGCCCATAGAACGAAGGTCATTCACTTGGTCCTCGGCCGCCGCGAGGAATTCCTGAATCTCGTTGAGTCCAGGAGTCTCAGGGGGAAGCTGCTTCAATTTCTCCATGGCCACGGCAATGTTTGCCGTGGGGGTCTCGTGGACCACTGGGTCGCCAGCACCGTCGAACTTGGGGTTGAGGTTGCGACGCCAGGGTCGGTGCTGTGGTCCGGCGCCTGCGTTGGGACGGCCCTGCTCGGCAATGCGTCATCGGGCGCGATTGTTGTTACGATCTTCCCTTGCCTGTCGCTGGGCGTCTGTCTCGTTTGGAGCCGGGGGCTCATCATTGCTGACCATCAAAATCGTTGGTCCAAAACCGGGTGGATACTTGGGGAAATCCAGCGCGCTGCTGGGTGTCTCTGTCCTGTGGTCGGGAGTGATCAGCGTGTCCTCGGTGGTCGGATTGAGTTCCGTGTCCATGAGATAGTCCTCGTCCGAGGAGAGGTATTCAGTGTAGCCAGGAGAATACTACGTGAGCGGATCAGAGACAGTTGGGGAGTCCGGGTTGGCATCCTGTTGACGGAAATAAAGACCAGTTTTGGTACATTCAGAAACCCATCAACGAGTCCTCGATAGAAGGAAGATAAGCATCACATGAGCATATTTATCACTAATAAAGTTCCACTTGTACTCTTAGCTTGTGAAATGCGGGAAAGGCTGGAAAGCAGGACTGTGAGACCAAAACCCGGGTCTTCCGACCTGATCCCGGTCTCACCGGGATCTGACCACCAAGCGGGGTCCCCGAACTCTACGGGAGAACCTAATCCTGGATCCAAATGTACCACACATCAACATTCCATCTGATTGGTACAATGGACCAAGGATCCACATGGAAGCAAGCAAGGTATCAAGTGAACCCACTTCGGACAAGACTACACGTGACAAGCCAGGACGGCACCGGGGAAGCCGCCCGTGGACCGGGGTCCAATGCACAGTCGGCCGACCTGCCTTTGGTGGCGGGACACCTTGGCATTGCACCCACTGCCACCTGGACTTCTAGAAGGCCAGTGGGACCCACAGGTCAGCCAACCATAGGTCGGCCGACCTGCACATGGGCCCCACTTGGGGTCGGTTCGCTTCCACCGCCTTCCTGCATGACTCCCACGTGTCCTGCACCGAGAGACGTCCATTCAAGTCGGTGGAAGGTCGGTTTGATCCAACGGCGCATGATGGAGAGCACACGGATCGCTGACGTGGCGCTGGAGTAACCCCTACTCCACCTCCACTATAAATACCTCCCTAGTCCTTCATTGTAAAGTGTCCCCAAGTAGTTCACATTAGTGTTCTCAAGCTCAAGCTCTCTTGGGAGATCAAGAGTAGTGTAGTCTAGTCTAGAGTGGGAGTTAGAGTCGAGTCGAGCGAAGCTCGGGTCTCACAAGAAAGTGGAGGCCATCCAGACTCCTGCCGCGGTCTGTGCTGTGGGTACCGACCCATGGTGCGAGGTTTGCGGAGAGGAGGACCATTCGGGCAACAACTGCCCCATGACGCAGGAGGAGGTGAACTTCGTCAGCAACAACAACAACAACAACAACAACCACTTCAACAATGGGAATCGGCCCCAACAACAGCAATGGAGTTCGCGCCCCTTCTACCAAGGCCAAGGTATGGGTTACAATAATTCCGGTAATTCTTACAATAATAATTCTGGTAACTCTTTCAATAACCAACCTTCCTTGAAAGAACTTGTCTTTGGGCAAATTAAAATTAATGATGGTCTTAATAAAAGAATGATGGCTAATGACAAGATCTTAGAAAGTCTTAGTGAGAAGATGGATAGCTTTAACTCGCTATGAAAAACCAATTGAGGTTTAATAAAATGTTAGAAAACCGGTTAGCTCAATTAGCGGCAAATTGTCCCCACTTATGAGCAAGGTAAGATTCCGGCAAAGCCCGAGGACCCTATTGAGGGCGTCGGGTTGGTAACTACGAGGTTCGGTAGGCCTCATTCTCGTCTTTGTTCGGGTAACGGTGGATTCACCGTTCGTCCCGAAGAAGGGAGATCCCGGCTTTGCCGACTATCACTTGCCGATCGGACCGCGGATCTTCGACAATGCTTTGCGACCTTGGATCCGGTGTCAACATCATGTCCAAGGTAACCTATGATAATCTGTTAGGGAGCCCGTTGCACCCTACATATGTGCGTTTGCAGATGGCGGACCAAACCATCCGGTTTCCCGAGGGATTGGCACGGGATATCCTACTCAGAGTTCAAGATGAATATATCCCTGTCGATTTCCTAGTACTAGATATGGGAGCCAACGTCGAAGTACCGCTCATCCTGGGACGACCATTCCTAAGCACGGTGGACGCCACTATCTACGTGCAACATGGCGAGATGTACATGTCAGTCCAAGGACGGTATGTGAAAGTGCCTTTCAATGGTTTTAAAGCTAACATGCAGGCACAAGCACCCCAGAAGCCGCATCACCAACACCGCCGACGGAAGAACACTAAGACCGCTAAGTCGGCCAAAAAGGCCGAAGCGAAAGAAGAACCCGCCGAACCAAAAGCCGAAGTCCAGCAAGAATGGCGGAAGAAGGAGACACCCTCACGGTCCCCATCTCCGGGACCGATTGAGGTGTCCACTGAATGAACCCGACAGGAGAGGTCCTGCTCTATGGACCTAAAACACGGAGCCCTTGACCCGGGTATGTCGTAGTTATCTCATGTTTATTTTCATGCATTTCAATTCTGCATTTTCCCTTTCCAATTGCTTGTTTACTCTCACAATTGCACTTTTTATTTTCAATAAAATGAAGTTAGATATAGGTAATAAAACTTGAGAAGAGTGTTTAGAGAAAAGTTGAGCCGGTGGGGCCCCCAAGGCATGGTCGACCGACCTGTCCATTGGGGTCCACCACCTCTCTTTCACTCGGCTAGAAGCAGGGATCCAAGGAAGTGCACTGCGTGCCCTGGGGCTCACAAGCCCAGGTCGACCGACCTGGACCTGGTCCCACCAGGCATCCAGCTGCCACCCACTGCTAACACACTTCGATCCTATGCCCATCCCACTAGCCAGAATTCGAAGAGAGATGGTCCAATGCTCATGACTTTAGCTTAGGATGCTACCTTAAGCATGAGAATGCTTTAGGAAACATCCCAACACTAAAGCAAGCATAGGGAACAGCAATGCATGCTAGGGGACAACCTTTATTCTTGTCTTCACTTTTGCCCTTTCCTTTTCTCTTTCACCAAACACTAGACATAGGAATCCGAATCAACCGAAGGAATCTAGGACCGGGACCACCACTACCTTTATCAGACAACCAGACAAAACATGTCCAAAGTAGTGGGGGGCAAAATCCTTGGTCGGCCGACCAAGGTTTGGTCCCATTTTTCAGACTTTTTGCAAGCACCAAGCAAGATTCCTTGTCTAAAGGGGAACCCGAGAGCACATGGCCCAAGGGGGTGGTCGGCCGACCTGTCCTTTGGCTGGGTTGGCCTTGCCCTTTCAGCCCTATAAATACCACCCCAAGGTAAGCTCAACCCCACATCACAACCAGTAGAATCATCTCGAGCTCACTTGGCCTTCTCTTCTCTCTTAGTGTTTCAAGCCTTCTCAAGTTTAGTGTAGTAGTAGTCATAAACCCAAAAACCCAAAAATATTTCCCTTTTCTCTTGTAGTAGTGTAGTAGAAAAGCTTGGTCTTGTTTGCCCACTAGCTTAGTTAGGATGAAGAACCCCTTCCGAAGGTCTAGCAAAAAGAAGGGCGAAGGCTCGTCCTTGAGCTCTCGCCAATCCGAAAGTAGGAGTCATGAGAGGGAGGAGGAAGAACAAGTGCACCAACTTGTCCCTGCCATCATCCCCGGCGGAATGATGGAGCCGATTAGCAACCTCATGGTCACCCATGAGGAGTTAGGAAAGCTCTATACTCTTCGCACTTGCGGTTTCCGGCACTCCGCCCTCCTCGACCAAGAACTCCTCGACGAACGGTATGAGCACCGACTTTGCTATAGTTTTCAATACTATTGGTTGGTCCTCATTTTGGCAAGTTCTGAACGTGGCATAGAGTTACTCACCCAAGAATTTCTTTGCTCACTTAAGTCAAATGCTTCGGGTGTTAACTTTCGCATGTTTAATAATGACTACGACTGTCTTGGAATGAGTTGAGTGTTGGTCTAGGCTTTGATCATGATTGCATACTAGATGAAGAGGTTGCTCTAGCAAATTTTAACTTTGTTTGTCTTTTGGAAATCAATTGCTTTGTCAACCGACGGTCCAATGCTAAACCTAAGCAAATTCATAATCCAACCTTGAGGTTTATGTTTTATTGGATCGCAATCACTTTGTTTCCTAGGGCCGATTTATCAGAGATAGGTCTTAAAGAGATGCAACTCATGTATATCATGGTTAATAGAATCAAGTTTGCCCCTGTTAAAATGCTAGTACACTTCTGGGAGAACTCTGTGGTTCAAGAAACACCCATAGGTTTTACTTCATTCATGACTAGAATTGCTGAATCTTTGGGTGTGCTTGAGGGAAATGTTTATGTGTTTATGCCTAAGGAGAGACCAATTATTCGTGAAGAAACATTTATACGTGCTGGTCTAATTAAAAGAGGTCCAAGAGGTACGCTTAAGATGACATATGGGACTAATGCGGTCGAGATTCCTCTCCCTAATGAGGGACTTTGGCTGTATAATGTCTCAACACTAACCCCGAAAGGGGAAGACCTTTTCTTGCGGGACGGACGGAGAATGACGAGAGCACAAGCCCGTCTTTGCTCGGGAGCAAGCTGGTCCCTCTCATGCTGCACCCGATGAAGAAGAGGAGGTGAGCTCTTCCCACATGGAAGCACCTCCTCATTCCAGGACACCTTCCTGGGCACATACCCCTCGCCCCCGCAGAGGGAGGCGTCAGCCGCCGACCGAGATCGAAGCACTCACCCAGGAAGTAGAGAACCTCCACATCGAGAATCAAGCCACGTTGCAGCTCATGCAACAGAACTTGGAGATGGTCCAAGGTGTCATCACGGAGGACGAGTACCGCTGGGACCAGTGGAACGCATGGTTCTCACGACAGTGAGCAAGAGACAAGCTTGGGGGAGATCCTCTCCCCTACTAAGGTAAGTTCACCTAAGGTATGTTTCTAATCCTTCTTATTGCATTTTAGTTATTGTTTTCTTGCATTTAAAAAAATCTAAAAATTCAAAAATCCAAAAATATTTATTTTCTTTATTTCCCTTTTTGTATATATGCTTCATGTGTGCTAGTCTTTCTATGGAAATGATGATGAAATTGCTAGTTAATGTTTCTCTAGTGCTTGTTTACAACTTAGCACTTCTCTAAGTCTAGATTATTTGGCACCTTTTACCACCTTGAACTTGATCAATTAGTGGGTTGCAAGTGCTAATACAAAGTCTAAGTTGCTGTAAGATATGAGATAGTTAAGATAGGAGTTCTACTCTATTGTTCTAAGCACGTATGATTGCCAGAGATTTCCTTTTAAAATGAATGAAAAACTTAATTGTTCCTCAATGGTGTTGAAATACCTACCACGGCCATACATATACCTTGATATATCATAAGCCTTCTACATAAGCTACTTGCTTGCATTGAGTTTGGTTAAGACTTGTAGAACCTTTGCTAGAGGTTTGTCGTGTCCCTAAGATCAAGATCTACACATCACCAAATATCTTGCTTCTAATCCGGAGTACGCAACCATGCTTTGCTCCTACCCCGGGAGTACGCATCTTACTACCATCATTTATGCTACTCCTACCTTAGGAGTACGCATCTCACCATCCATCATATATGCTACTCCTACACTGGGAGCACGCATTATCATCCATACCACCATTCTTGTGCTGCTTCTACATTGGAAGTACGCACCTTCACCATTTTATCCCATGAGTTGCTCCATGCTCCACAGTTAGAGATTCTCTCTCAGTTATCATTTGTAGGTGAGACACATCTCATAAAGGCTAGGCATCTATTGAAAAAAAAAAGAGATGAAAAAAAAGAGAAAAAAAAGAAAAAAAAAGAAGAGCTAGCCTTGTCTCAATAGAAGTAGAAAGAGAGATAGCATAAAATAAAGGAGCAACCTCATCCACCATACATCCACTTCCCCTCATTTCTTTATCATCCATCACATTCATCCATTCCATCTTACATCTTGATCTAAGGGTATGATAAGACTCTACTTGTGGTCCAAGACTTCATTCTTCTTAACTAAGACAACATATGCCTTGCAAGTACGCTATTCCTTGACATACCTACTCAAGCTCCATATAAAGCCTTATTAGAGATAGGATGTCTTTGAAAGGCAAACACATTATGTGCCTTAGTGAGGATTTATACACCACTTGAGTGACTTGAGAGAAACCATTTGAGGAACATTAAGATTTCTTTGGAAAAACTTATCAAAAACCTCTGGCATGAAACTTGCTAAAAGAATGAGAAAGGTAGATGCTCTAGTCAAAACTGTTCTATCTTTCAACATCCCAAGACTGAGTTAATGCCATAAGCCCCTTGGGTGCTAGAGTAATATGGGTGTGCTAACATTGCTAAATTTTCCATTCAAGGAGAAGTTCTTTGTTGTGCGCTTAGTACTATTGAGATGTTAACTTAGTAATAATACCTGATCCAATCGAACCAAGTTTTAATTGTTTGCTCGGGACGAGCAAAGGTTAAGCTTGGGGGATCTTGTTGACGGAAATAAAGACCAGTTTTGGTACATTCAGAAACCCGTCAACAGTCCTCGATAGAAGGAAGATAAGCATCACATGAGCATATTTATCACTAATAAAGTTCCACTTGTACTCTTAGCTTGTGAAATGCGGGAAAGCTGGAAACAGGACTGTGAGACCAAAACCCGGGTCTTCGACTGGTCCGGTCTCACCGGGATCTGACCACCAAGCGAGGTCCCTAAACTCTACGGGGAGAACCTGATCCCGGATCTAAATGTACCACACATCAACATTCCATCTCGATTGGTACAATGGACCAAGGATCCACATGGAAGCAAGCAAGATATCAAGTGAACCCAACTTTGGACAAGACTACACGTGACAAGCCGGGACGGCACCGGGGAAGGCGCCACGTGGACCGGGGGTCCAATGCCGGGTCGGCCGACCCGCCTTTGGTGGCGGGACACCTTGGCATTGCACCCACTGCCACCTGGACCTTCTAGAAGGCCAGTGGGACCCACAGGTCAGCCAACCATAGGTCGGCTGACCTGCACATGGGCCCCACTTGGGGTCGGTTCGCTTCCACCGCCTTCCTGCATGACTCCCACGTGTCCTGCACCGAGAGACGTCCATTCAAGTCGGTGGAAGGTCGGTTTGATCCAACGGCGCATGATGGAGAGCACACGGATCGCTGACGTGGCACTGGAGTAACCCCTACTCCACCTCCACTATAAATACCTCCCTAGTCCTTCATTGTAAAGTGTCCCCAAGTAGTTCACATTAGTGTTCTCAAGCTCAAGCTCTCTTGGGAGATCAAGAGTAGTGTAGTCTAGTCTAGAGTGGGAGTTAGAGTCGAGGCAGCGAAGCTCGGTCTCCGGAGTCATCTTCTCGGAGAATCTGGTATAGCTCTTGTACCTTTACTTTCGAAGTACTTTCCTTATATTAATATAGTCTTGCTTTACTTTATTAAGTCTTTACTTTGAGTACTTTACTTTTAGTATTTACTTAGTGCACTGCTATACTAGTGTAGTAGTGTTGTGTCTTAGTCTCGTTAGTGTAGAGTCTGAACTAGTTAGTGTCTAGATCCTTTGTGTGTGTTTCACTACCAATTGGGGCCGAGGTTACTTACGTGGTAGCCGGAGTCTTAAGACTAGATTAGGCGAGGTGCTTAGGCTAGTGCTTAATAGTGGATGCACCCTATCGATGATTGGTAATTCCATTCACTCTTGAGTGGTAAGTCCATTCACCGTCCAACGTATTACGCGGGGCGGTTGTGACGAACGCAGCCTTTCGGTTATATCTTTTTACATTAGGGGTAGGGTGTAGGACGCCCATTAAAGTCATAGGTCCGCTGGAATAGGAGTTAGTCCCTCGGGAGACGCTACCCTCCTATTTGTCGGCCCGATCTCCCCTATCACATCGATGGTCTAGGCATTAGTTTAGTTAAGTCGTTACACTAGTTAGATTAGAACACGAAGTATAGTTAGATACATAGGAGTCCTTACTCACTCGTTGTCCTCCCACCTACCTAGCTACCTACTAGTTACCCTTAGTTATCACTCATAACAACACTCATACCCTTTATCAATATCAATAGCTTAGATTGAGTAGAACCACCACGGATTTCCATCACACATTTGCTAGAGAGTCTTAATCCGCTTCCCGTGAGCGAACTATAAATTCGACACCGGAGTACTCACCCGGTTGAAGTGCTACATCGTACTGTGCGCTTGCGAGTTACCCTTTGGTTAGTCCTACATTGTCACTAGAGTTTAGCTTGGCTTAGCATTCTTAAGGGGCATTTGCCGGAAGAGGAATTGTGACACCCTCTCTCTGGTAGTGGTTCGGGTTTGCAGTAGGCTTAGCTACCATACGCTAGTCACATTTACTTAATTCTAGTGATTGCGCTAAGATCTGCTAACAAGCATTTCTTGAGCCGTTGCCGGGGAACTAGATTCCTTACCCAAATCCGGTACAGCGTAATATTAACCAACACATCCTGAGACGCATCCCCAAGCTCTCGAATCTCCACCATCCTGATTATGTGAGCGGGGCTTCTCGGGATGGTATCCTCGATAAGGAGCATGTCGAACTGTTGCTGGATGTCCCTTGCGTATGTCGACGCCGCGTTGTTCAATCCGAAGGATAGAATGGTTGGATCGTGCGGCGGAGCAATTGGATCTACCGCGAGTGGTTCGCTTGGCGGAGCACGACCTTTTTGGTCCTGTTGAGTCGGTGCTCGGCGGTTCCGTCGTGTGTCGATGAACTCGCTCAACCTGGGGAGAGGAAGAGCGCTGGCCCTGTGCTGGATCTGCCTAATCGGCGTCATACGGCGGTCCTGGTTGGGATCTGACCAACGGGGACTCTTGGCCGATCTGGACGCAATAGATTGAGCAACAGGCGGATGGTTGTCGCCAACGAGATCTGCATTGTTGCGACGGGCAGAACTTCGCCGACGTGGACGGACGGGTGTGAAATCAAAGAAGTCTGGCCCCTTACGGATCAACTCCTGCGTGGCCTCAACCAGCTTCGTGATCTCAGCCAACCCGCGACCCTGCTGGTCAATGAGCTCAATTAGATCCGAGTTGTCGATCGGCTTTCTTTTGTAGCAAGATAGCTGATCTACGAGTGCTTGGAGATCTGTCGTGTCCACCGTTGCCGAGGGCAAGGGGAATCTGCGCGGCGTCTTTGCGGCCGGCGGCGAGCGGTTGGCGCCGTGGCGGGTGAGCGGATGGTGCTTTGGGACCATCTGCATGGTGGGCGGTGCTGGGACCGTCTGCCCGGTGGGCGGTGCTGAGACCGGCCCGGATGCTTCCATGGAGGCGAGGGGCGCCGCCATCTTGGTGGTCCAGGTGACCTATCCGAAGGTGAAGGCGCTGCTGGCCTCGAGATTCATGGAAGCGGGGAAGAAACCATCTGGATCGCCTTGAGATAGAAAACTCCACCCCCACCTGGCGCACCACTGTCGATTACGGATAACCGGCAGTCCACCATGGCGTATCCCACGGCGGTGAGTTTCGGCAAGGGCGTGTTACGATCTACGATCTAGACGTTCGAGAAACAAGACAAACCAAGGACAACCGGGTTTACCCGGGTTCGGGCCGCTCGGAAGCGTAATACCCTACGTCCCGCTTCTCGTGTTATCTTTGTATGATCAAGTGTCGGATTACAATGAAGCGCTAAGCTCTCTAGGTTAGGATGCCAGAGAATAGCCTCCGTTCTAGGGGGTCCTTGGCCGCTTTATATAGCCGAGCAGCCAAGGGTACACGTGATGTGGTCGGTTACATCAAGTCGTGCCCTAGGAGGACTCTATCTGACCTAACCGACTAAGTCTACTTGCGTGACAAGCATCCTTGTGCGCGATCCGCCTCCTGGTCGGTTACAGACCACGTCATCGTCTTGAAGTCCGGCCCACCAGCCTGGTCGGTAATGGGCTGGATCATGTCTGGTCTAGGCCGTCTTGCCGAGCAGCCCTGGAACTGTCCATGGTGGTATACCGGATTTATACCCCCCACAACGACCTTGTCGATTCGAGGGAGATTGAATGCCTGCTCGAAACAAAACTTAAAGCCATATAAGATGCAGACTAGTAGGCATACTTAAGCGGGCGATAAGTATTTTGCCATTTTATATTTTATCATTATGCATAACTCGGTGCATAACGTTAGTTGTTTTAGAAAATTATGTCGACACCTAAGTTTCGCATCCACTCTCGAAGCAATTAGCTCTATCAAGATGATAAAGGGACGCACTAGTGAAAAGCGTGGAACACCAGGATCACTAGGTGCGATCCTAAGTATCTATTAGAGGGTGCCTGCCGGATATCCTTGTGTCGTAAAGCGCGGAGCTGTAGCACATCGACAGAGGACCGAGGCGCAGGACCTTTTCAAATCGTTCTCGGTGAGTAGAAAACAAAGTTTAGATGTGACTTATGCAGGGCGCATATATGCAAGGTTGTGCGAGATTCAAAATAAGAAACTGCAACTGGGAAGAAGAGAGACAAAAAAGGAACTTTGTTAATAGAGAAATATTATAAGTACAAGGTACATATCTTTAGGGGTAAAAGCGTATGAGCATCTCTATGTGCCATGAATTGGCTTCTTCAACTCCATCTAATGTCTCCAACCAGTACGACATCGGTCGAGTAACATCCTTGACCCTGTACGGTCCTTCCCACCTTGGAGATAGTTTGTGGAGGCCATCCGTCTTCTGGACACGATGGAGCACCAAGTCTCCGACCACGAATAACCGTCCTCGGACGTTACGGTTGTAGTAGCGACGTACCATGGCTAAGTATTTCTCAGTCCGAGCACATGACTCTAGGACCTTCTCTTCCTTAGCTATGACGTCAACCTCTCTTGCTGCGTCGGAGGTGGTTTCGTCATGGTAAGCTACCCGTGGTGATCTAAAAGCGACCTCAGCTGGTAAGACAGCTTCAGAGCCGTACACCATGAAGTATGGTGAAACTCCTGTATTGCGGCTGGTCTGAGTACGAAGTCCCCAGACCACGGCAGATAACTCCTTGAGCCACCGACCAGGTTTGAGCTTCGTATCAACCTGGAAGACTCGCTTCTTGAGTGTGTCAAGGATCATCCCATTAGCACGTTCCACTTGTCCGTTGGCTCGCGGATGAGCAATGGAGACGTACTTGACCTTGATCAGGCTGTCATCACAATAGTTGAAAAAAGCATCACTTGTGAATTGTGACCCAAGATCAGTGATTATGGTGCTCGGGACACCAAATCTGTGGGCAACCTCGTCTAGAAACTGGACTGCCTCCTCAGCTGTGGCTTTTTTGACTGGTTTGTATTCGATCCATTTGGAGAATTTGTCAATAAGCACAAAGACGGATGTATGACCACCAGGCGCCGGCTTAAAAGGGCTGATCATGTCCAGTCCCGGCATGAGAAGGGCCAAGCAACCGGGGTGGTTTGTAAATCATGTGCTGGGACATGAATCTCCTTGGCGAACATTTGGCAATTGACACATCGTCGTACGTAGTCTTTGGCGTCAGTAACGTCTGTAGGCCAGTAGAAACCTGCTCGGTAGGCTTTGCCGACCGATTGTCGAGATGCTTTGCATGTTTGCCGCAAGTACCCTCGTGGATGGCTTTGAGAAGCTCAATCCCTGCTTTCTGGGTAATGCACTTTTGGAATATCACCGACTTGGGTTCCTTGGGCATCAATTCGCCATTGACCATAGCATAGGCCTTGGCTCTGCAGACCAGTTGCTGGGCTGCAATTTTGTCCTCTGGGACAAGGTGGTCATTCAGGTATTTGATAAAGGGCTCTCTCCAGTCTTCCTGGGGAGGCGTCGCCTGTTCGGCGGACTCTGTACCTTCATCATCTTCCTACCGGGTGAGGAGGCCGTCGTCGACCTCAATGTTAGCGTTACTAAGCAGTGTGGTCAGATAGCTGACCACCGAAGTAGGTTCTGGTGTATGTTCTACCTGATTAGAGATCGAAGGCATTATTAAATCTTGAACAAAAGCGCCAGGGGGCAACTTGGCACGGGTGGAGCCCAACTTAGACAGTTCGTCGGCTCCCACGTTCTTTTCACGGCGTACGTGGATGAATTCCAAACCGTAGAACTTGTTCTCGAGTTTACGAATTTCAGCGACGTAAGCGTCCATCTTTTCATGGACTGTGTCCCAATCCTTGTTGACTTGCTTGATGACCAAAGCAAAATCCCCGTAGACTAAGAGCCATTTGATGCCAAGTTCAACTGCGATACGAAGACCATGTAGGGCTGCTTCATATTCGGCGACGTTGTTGGATGCTTTGAAGTGGATACGTAAGACGTATTTTATCGTGTCCTTTGAAGGAGAGATAAAGTAGACACCAGCCCAGGCACCATCGATGTTTAAAGAGCCATCAAAGTACATTGTCCAGTACTCGGCGTTTGAATCTGCAAGGGGTAGGCTGATGTCTGACCACTCTACGATGAAATCAGGCAGGGCCTGTGACTTCACCGTTCTGCGGCTGCGGAATTGGAGCGTGAACTCGAATAATTCCAGCGCGTATTTCATGATCTGACCACTGGTGTCTCAGTTACGAAGAATATCGCCTAGTGGTACGTCAGTGACTACTGTGATCTTGAAGGCTTGAAAGTAATGGAGCAGCTTGCGTTTGGTGATAAGGAGTGCGTACAGGAGCTTTTGTACTTGGTTGTACCGCTGCTTGGACTCGCTGAGCACTTCTCTTATGTCAATATATGGGGCGCTGAACTCCATAGACGTGTCCTTCCTCCTCACGCTCGCCTACTAACACAATGCTGACCATGTTGGTCGTAGCAGTTATGTATAGGAGCAGCTCCTCGTCTTGCTTTGGGACTGTTAGTAGCGAGGGGGATGTGAGGTAAGCTTTGAGCTGCTTGAAAGCCTAGTCGGCCTCCTCCATCCACTCAAACTTGTCTTTAGCCTTAAGCAATTTGAAAAAGGGAAGACCTTTTTCGCCCATTCGAGATATGTATCTGCTCAGGGCGGCTAGGCAGCCTGTGAGTTTTTGGATGTCCTTGACACACCGGGGTGGTCGTAATTTCAAAACATCAACCACTTTCTCGGGGTTTGGCTTGATGCCTTCCTGGCTGACCAGGTGACCGAGAAGGATCCTGGAAGGGACTCCAAAAACGCACTTGTTGGGATTTAGTTTCCACTTGAACTCATTGAGTTTGTCGCAGGTGCGCTAAATATTTGCGATCAAAGTATTAGCCTGCCTTGATTTGATTACCACGTCATCTATGTAAGCCTCTACGAGATCGTCGGCGATCTCTTTCTCAAGGCAGGACTGGATAGCCCATTGGTAGGTAGCCCCGGCGTTTTTGAGACCGAATGCCATGGTCGTGTAACAAAAAGCACCGAAGGGGTAATAAAAGCGGTTTTTTCTTGGTTCTCCTTTTTAAGGGCTATTTGGTGATAGCCGGAGTAACAGTCAAGAAACGAGAGTAACTCGCAACCGGCGGTAGAGTCTACGACCTTGTCGATTCGAGGGAGATTGAATGCCTGCTTGGGGCAGTGTTTGTTGAGATCGGTATAATCAACACACATCCTCCATTCTTTATTCTTCTTTTGAACAAGCACCGGATTGGCTAACCAGTCCGGGTGGTACACTTCTTTCATAAAACCTGCTGCTAAGAGCTTGGCTACTTCTATCCTAATCAACTCCTTGCGGTCGTGGGTGAAACGGCGCATCTTCTGTCTGACTGGCTTGGCAGTCATTTTGACGTCGAGGTAGTGCTCGGCCTTTTCCCTAGGAACACCAGGCATGTCGAAGGGCTTCCATGCGATTATGCTGATGTTGTCCTGAAGGAACTGGACGAGGGCGTCTTCCTATTTGGGATCGAGATTTGCTCTGACCTTGGTGACCTTGGTTGGGTCATCGTCAGAGAGGCAGACTGTCTTTGCACTTTTCACCTTGTTGGACGGGCGCCGACTAGATCCAACAGGTACCTCGAGCTCTGCTGGTGGTGCATCATCAACGCCCAAACTGGTATGCTTTAGGGCATGTGTTAAGTCCTAGAATTCTGCCGCAGCGTAGGCGGCAGTCTCGCACTCTCGAGCCATGAAAACATTGCCACGAAGGGAAAGTGTTCCCTGCTCGGTGGGCATCTTCAACACCAGGTAGCCATAATGGGGAACTGCCATGAACTTGGTGATGCCTGGTCGACCCAAGATGGCGTGGTAGGTTCCCTCGAAGTCGGCTACGATGAAGGTGATGTGCTCGGTGCGGAAGTGCTGCTTGGTGCCGAACTGCATGTCAAGGGTGATCTGCCTGAGCGGATAAGAAGGCTTTCCAGGCATGATGCCCCAGAAAGGCGTGTCGTACGGCTCCAGTTTCTCCGGCACGATGCGGAGCTCCTTGAAAGCTGGGTAGAACTAGATGTTTAGGGCACTGCCACTGTCGACAAGCACCTTCTTGAAGCGGATACCGTCGATCACTGGGTCAGGGACCAGTGGGAAACGTCCGACGTCTGGGATGCGCGCCCACATATCCTTGCGACTGAATGATATGGGCTGCTCAGACCAAACTGGAAGCTTGACATCCGCGACAAGGCCGTCAGGTTCTTGCATCGCGATGATGGCGCGCGTTAGCAACTTTCTATCATGGTTGGTCTCGAGCCCGACCTTACCGCCGAAAATTACAGCATGACGAGGATTGACGTCTCATGTTTCTTCTTCTTCCGGCTGGTCGGTGGTCTTGTTTTTAGCCCTACGGTTGGGGCGAGGCCTCTTGTTAGCAGCGGACTTGATGAGTGCGTCTATTAGGACTCGGCAGTCGCCCATGGTATGACCTTTGCCAGGATGCCGAGGACAATCCTGAGCGAAGATCTTATCGAGTGCTTTGTCCCCGACTGGCTTTTGTCCTTTCACCGCGTTGATGGTATCATCATTGCAGTTTCGGTTGCACTTGCCACCGCCATAGCTATCCTGCCCCCGACGTCTGAAGCAGCGTTCTCCGTCCTGGGGACCAGGTCCGCGGTTGAAGCGCTGGTTGTTGTGGTGCTCGATCTAACGACGCAGTGGTCGGTCAGCGTCGCTTTCATCATCGAAATCATCATCTCGACGGTACCTACGGTTTGATGGGTCATCGCCGCCTTGGTTCAGGCCATCGTCCAGGAGTGCACAATCGTGCATGACGCTGAGGAGTTCCTCCATGGTTTTCGGCTGTCTAAGGAAAAGAGCCTTTTGGAGGTCTCGGCTGCGTGGTTGGACCAGGCCGTCGATGAACGCTTCGATGGTGGTCTTTGGGGAAATTTTCGGCACACGATTCCATGCGTCCGAGAAGCGCCGAGTGTACTATCACAGGGACTCTCTTGGGCGAAGGCGGACCTGCTTTAGTGCATACTTGGTTCCTGGTTGGACGCAAGTTGACTTAAAGTGGTCGATGAAGATCTGGTGAAGCTGTGCCCAGCTGTGGATTGATCCGGGTCGTTGCCGGAGCAGCCACGAGGTGACTGTATTACCGAGCACGACAGGGAGGTAGTTTACCATGATGTATTCGTCGCCCCCAGCTGCTCGGACGGCGACTTCGTAGAGCATAATCCAGTGCCCGGGATCTGCCTTGCCATCATATGTCATGATCTTCGAGGTACGGAAGTTCTTAGGCCATATGACGACCTTAAGCTCCTCGGAGAAAGGCGGAATGCCACCGAGATTTCTGCGGGCCCGGAGGCGCTCGTCAATTTGTTCTCGGAGGTCCCGCGCTCGGGTTGGACTACCTCGTCCTCGCGTCGGCCCTGGTTGATCTCACGCTGGCGGTTGGGGCGTCGACGGTTGTTCAGAGGGTGCTCGCATCTCGGAGCCTTGCCTTGGTACTCGACGAGATCGTCATGGTGTCCGTAGTCCCCTCCATCCTCGTAGGCATATCTGCCATTGTTGGACGAGTTGTCTCCTCCACTTTCAGCCCGCAGCTCTCGCCGATTTCGGTTCTGCCGAGAACGACGAGATTGGTAAGAGCTGGCCATCGAACCCATGGAACGGAGTTCATTCACTTGGTCCTCAGCCACTGCCAGGAACTCTTGGATCTCATTGAGCCCGGGATTTTCGGGAGGGAGTTGCTTCAATTTCTCCATGGCCACGGCAATGTTGGCCGTGGGCGTCTCATGGACAGCTGCGTCGCCGGCCCCTTCAAACTCATGGTTTAGGTTGCGGCACCAGGGTCGGCGTCATGGTCCAGCGCCCCCATTGGGGCATGGCTCTGGTCGGGCCTGCTCGGCAACACGTCGTCGAGCACGATCTGCGTTGCGATCTTCTCTTACATGCCTCTGTGCGTCCGTCTTGTTTGGCACAGGAGGCTGGTCATCGCTGACCATGAAGATAGTCGGCCCAAATCTAGGAGGATATTTGGGGAAATCCAACGCGGTGCTGAGCGTTCCTATCTAGTGCTCGGAGGTGATCGGAGTATCCTCAGTGTTGGTATTTCTTAGCGAAAGCAGTAAATTCCGCAAGCGCACGGAAAGACCGTTGTAGCACTTCACCCGGTGATAAACAGGGTATCGTAAACTTCACGAAGAACGGTATGGTCGGGTTTAGGTCTTAGCTAGATTGCCCGGAGGGAAGAGTAGGTAACTTGGGAAAGTGAGGTTTTCTATAGGACGAATCCTTAGAGAAAGGTAACTCTACCGGCGATTACTTGCTTCGGGCCTTGGATCGCACACGGACCGCCCGGTGATGCCGGCTGTAGCTCTACACCGTACCGGACGTGGGGATTACAAAGGACGGACCGGGGCTGTCACCACTGCCGCCTACCACCTCAACCGTGGAGTACGGGGCAAACGAAGGTAACTAATTAGCTTAGACACCACGTCTACGCCAACATTATAGTTCTAGCGTCGGCCAGGAACATCCGTCTTTATCAGGAGTCCTCTACTAGAACTACCACCACAAGGACGGTCGACGAACCCGCAAGCAAACGACGATAAAGATAACTTTGCAAGAAGGAACGTACGAATAGATAAACACGAACCTCTCACTTCAAGCGTAAGAAGTCACCGAGGTACAAGTGAGGAGGGAGCCAACAAATCCGGCACTCCACCCCTTGGAAGACTAGCCTCCGGGAGTACTCGAAAGGAGTTACTCCGCTCTTGACCTCTCTCACTCTCCTACTTCTATTCTAGCTAGAAGCTAGGTATAATGGCTCTACTCTTCCTCTAGTGTAGGCTTGTGGAAGTGGAGAGGGAGGAATGAAGAATGAAGAATGAAAAGTGGATGTGTGAAATGAAAGAGAGAAGGGCTTTTATATGTGGACATGGTCGGTTTCCGCACGCCCAAATGGCACAAAACACCCCCGCACCGCCCTCTGGAGCATTAATTGTACCGCCTCCAGCTGGCCTGGCCCTCCTGTCAGAGGGGAGGGCGCGAGCGCGCCCCTGGCGCGAGCGCGCTAGGTGCCGCCTCCCGACCGACCTTGGCGGCGGGCTTGGTCTTGGGCACAGAGTTGGCCCATGTGGTGTTTCGTCACGTTGGTACGTCGGTTTTGCCTTTCTCTTCTTTTCTTCTTGTCTTGCCTTTAGGCCCATTTTATAAATCAAATATTTATTCTCTTTTCTCTATCTTTTGGCCCAAAATACATGGTTTCCATGAATGCTCCTGCAAAACAAGTGTTCACCAAAGCGTGGAATTTTGTTAGTATAAACCTCCTATCTAGGTGGTTTTTGATGAACTATGAACCTAAGTTGGCGGGGTTAGATATGCAATAAGGACCGCCAACAAGCTCCCCCACACTTAGCGCTTTGCTCGTCCTCGAGTGAAGCAAAGGACACTAAGGTGGTTTTGTCTTCCTGAGATATTAACCTGCATACAAATTATTCCAAGCCTCACTAGTTATCTTTGAGCATTCACAGTGTCTACCGAGTAATCTTTGAGCTTATTGAGGGATGGAACAGCCTGGATTTTAAGTCAACTCGTTTCTCCCTGCTTTCAAGACTTTGGGGTTTTAAATTTTTGTAAGAAAAAATAGCGATGAATTCCTCAAGTGATGTTCTCAAGTCACTCTTTTTGTGGGTGTTTGATCCTCACCAGAGAGTTTTTGTTGCCCTGCTACTCATCCTACCTCTAATGGCTAATATCTGGAGTTCATAGGTATGGATGAGGTGCATGCTTTCCTTGCGAGTGTTTGTTGTGTCAAAAAGGTGGATCAATGGAGGGAAGGACATAGCCTTAGATCGAATTGTGCAAGTGTGTGGAATATGAGTGTAGATGGAACTCCTTTTTGCCATGTTTCTCTCTCTTTTTATTTGAAAGAAAATATGGGCTTCCCTATAAAAAGGATAGATCTTTCTATTATTTTCCCCCTTCTTTCTCTTTTTTATAATAATATGGGGGAGATTTTTTTTTCTTTTTATTTCTATCTCTCTCTTTTTTTATTCGATAGGGATAATTAATTCTAATGAAGCCCATATTTTTTTTGAGGTAAAAGATATTTGGGAGAGAGAGAACCATGAGCATGGTGGAAGGAGTTTTTATTTGTGGTGATGATGACTGCGTAACTCTCAGTGTAAGAGTCAGCATTTTTATGGTGGATGGGTGAGAGGATGATGTGCGCGACTTTCAGAGTAAAAGTCGGCAATTTTATTTGGTGGGTGTGTGTGAAATTCGATCTTGGGGATATGAAACTTCTCTCACAACGATCCGAAAAGGTGGGACACAACTTGGGTGCAAGGATAAGCAGCTATGTGGCAAGGTTTTGAAGATATAGCACTAATATTTGGCTCTGGTAGGTATTTTCTCATCACTTGAGAATCATGCTATAAGTTTTATAATTTTTGCAAAGAAAAACCCAAGTCTACTGCAAGAGGTAAACAAGTCTCATATCATCTTACTATCTCTCATCCCACAATAACTTAGATATTCAAGGGGTCCCTAAAAATTAGTTGCTTGACGAGAAAGATAGAATTTTGGCGAGGAATAAAAAGTATGCGAGTCGCAATCGATCAGCGAACACAAAGGTAGAGCAGCCAATTTTTAGTTATAAAACCATATTATTTCTAGGAAGAATAAAAGTATTCGTGGAGAGTGAGAAGATGCGCAAACCGATGATTTTAAGGCGTGAATTTTTGCGCATCGCTTTCAGAGGTTGGGGTAGCCTCCCCACACTTGTTTTTGTACTGTCTCTTGAAATTTTTGTGTAACACATAGGACAAAAACAACTGAAAATTACAAATAGGCGCACGATTTACAAAGTAAAATTGGAAGGGAAATGCGACAAGCTGAAATTTAAAATAAAGCGTGCGCGCCTAGTTATTTGGGTGGAGCGAAGGGCTCTAGAAAGGAAGCTCGAGAACGTCGACAACTCCTAATTTAGTTGCGACTCCCTCTAACTCCTCATACATCTCTATATGAAGGGAGTCAATCTCTTGCTCTAGCATGAATTCAGCCGAGCTTCTTTCGGCGAGCCTACCTCTAAGATAACGGATGTAACTAGAGAGCTCCTTAATCTTCTTGTGCAGCCCCTCCTTTGTTGGACCTTTTGGTAGGGGCAAAGCCTCACCAAAGAAACCAGCGGGCTGCCCTTGGATAGGAGGATGGCAAAGGAGGCGCGGAGTGTAAACACATCCTTCTTTTCTCGCAAGCCCTTTTCCACGCCCACCATCGGACCGATCAATTCCTTGAACGGTGTATGAAAGATCGGGGGCTTTGAAGGAAGAGGTTCGGGGAGACGAAATCCTAAGGCGCTTGCTTGCTTGGTGATCCAACGAGGATGCTCTTGCTGCTCTTGCTAGTGGTGCCATAGGAGGCCCTTTGATGGCGAGCGGTGCCGCCATTTGGTTGCTCCTTTCTCTCTTTTCTAAGTAGTCTTTGGCGAAAGACAGAGCCTTTTCTCTATCAAAAGGAACAAGGGCCATGGCTATTGGGGGAGAAGGAACTTGCTGGTGTATAGATATGAACAAGAGAGAAAGAGATGAATGGCTTGAGCTTTTGTGAAGAGAGGAGAGGAGGAGATGGCTCAATTTATAGGTGGAGGTGATATCTCGTCTCTCGCGAATGTAGCAGGATCAAACTCCATAAGGTGAGCATTAGAGAAGGGGGCGAGGATCGGGAGACGAAATTTGGGGGCAACGGCTCGCTCCCTTGTTTCGTCCCGTCGGCCCCCAACGGTCCACTTGTTTCCAAAATGTGGTGATTCAAACCGTTGGGTGTTCGAGGCTCACGGTTCACTCCAATTTTTGAATGGAATAAAAAGGATTTTTAAGGAATATTTTGTAAAATATTTATTTGAAATATCCAGCACTTGTAAAAAGGATGAAAATCCCAAGGATAAATGCTGGAATATTTCTATGATAAAGAAAAATATTTTTGAAAATATTTTTGATAAGAAAGAATAGAATAACTAGCGTAATCAAAAGAGTGAGGACGCTCAAAATCTAGGCATAATTAAATCTACTCGATCTAATTCTTCGCCAAAATTTAAATTGTGGGAAGGCTCAAGGAAAGGTTTAAGACGCCGACCATTAACTTTGAAGATGTTACCGTCATCATCTTGAATTGTGATTGCCCCATGAGTCGATGTGTCGATGACGGTGTACGGTCCTTTCCATTTACTCCGTAACTTCCCTTCACCGAATAGTTTCACCTTCGAGTTGAAGAGCAAGACCTTCTCGCCCTGCTTGAAGGTTTTGAGCTTGATTCGATGATCGTGCCATCTCTTAGTTCGTTTTTGTAGAGCTTGGCACTATGATAAGCCTTCTCCCGCCATTCTTCCGGTCCGAGAAATCTCTTCTTGTCAATTTACGCCGGCTAATTTGAGGTCCATATTCCAGCTCTTGATGGCCCAATAAGCTCGGTGTTCGAGCTCTACAGGTAAGTGGCAACTTTTCCCGTACACGAGCTGGAATGGTGACATGCCGATAGGGGTTTTGTAAGCGGTTCTGTATGCCCAGAGTGCATCAGGAAGCTTACTTTTCTAGCTTTTCCCCGTATCGTTGACCGTTTTCTGCAGGATGTTCTTGATCTGTTTGTTAGAGGTCTCTGCTTGACCACTGGTTTGAGGATGCATAGGGGGTAGCTATGTTGTGCTTGGCTCCAAGCTCTTCAGAAATGCTCTGAATGTCTTGTCGATGAAGTGGGATCCTCCATCGCTTATCACCATGCGTGGTGTTCCAAAGCGAGGAAAGATCACTTCATGAAACATTTTCTTGGCGTGCTTGGCGTCAGCTGCTCTGCAAGGCATAGCTTCTACCCACTTGGATACGTAGTCAACAGCCACTAGGATGTACTTGCAATCTTGGGACTTCTGGAATGGTCCCATATAGTCAATGCCCCACACATCAAATATTTCTATTTGAAGGTTGTATTGTAATGGCATTGCATTGCGAGCCGTGATGCCTCCTTGGAATTGACACTTGCGACACCTCTGAATGAATTCTTTGGTGTCCTCGTACGTCGTTGGCCAAAAGAATCCGTATTGCCAGATTTTTGCTTGTGTGCGGAATACTTCATAATGACCTCCGTACGGTGCAGAGTGACATTTCTCAATGATTTGTAGGCCTTCTGTTGCTGGTACGCATCTCCTCAACAGACCGTCCGAACATACCCGATACAGGTATGGGTCATCCCAAAGGTGACGTCTGCTTTCAACTTGCAGCTTTTTCTTGTTCTCCCCTGGCGGTATATATCCGGCAACCATATAGTTGACGATGTTCGCGTACCAAGGGTTGTTGTCTGTCATCTTTAGTAGCATGTCGTCGCGTAGGAAGTCATTTATAGGCAGTTCCTGCATGTTAGTGACCTGCATACGCGACAAATGATCCGCTACGGTATTTTCTACTCCCTTTTTATCTTTTATTTCTAGGTCAAACTCCTGGAGTAGAAGAATCCAGTGAATCAGATGAGGTTTTGCGTCTTTCTTAGTGAGCAAATATTTTAAAGCTGCATGGTCCGTGTAGACTATGACTTTTGCTCCCACTAAGTAAAACCTGAACTTATCGATAGCATAAAGACTGCCAGGAGCTCCTTCTCTGTGGTAGCGTAATTGAGCTGAGCTCCTGTGAGCGTTTTGCTAGCGTAAGCGATTGCATGATGCTTCTTATCTTTGGTTTGGCCAAGGACCGCACCAACAGCATAGTCACTAGCATCACACATGATCTCGAATGGTAGGGTCCAATCAAGAGGTTGGATGATCGGAGCTGAGATGAGTGCATTCTTAAGGGTATTGAATGCATGCAAGCACTCATCTGTGAATTCGAAAGGTACATCCTTAGCTAGTAGGCTCATGAGGGGTCTAGAGATTTGAGAAAAGTCTTTGATAAATCTCCTATAGAACCCTGCGTGGCCTAAAAAGCTGCGGATTGCCTTTACGTTCACAGGGGGAGACAGCTACTCGATAACCTCAATTTTAGCCTTATCTACCTCTATCCCTCGTTCCGACACTGGGTGGCCTAGGACAATGCCCTCTCGGACGATGAAATGGCACTTTTCCCAATTGAGTACCAAATCCTTTTCCTCGCACCTTTGCAAGACTCTATCTAAATTTTCAAGACAATGATTGAAAGTTTTTCCATAGACTGAGAAGTCGTCCATGAAGACTTCCATTATTTCTTCAATCATGTCGAAAAGATAGACATCATACACCGTTGGAAGGATGCGGGTGCGTTATACAACCCAAACGACATCCTCCTATAGGCATATGTTCCATATGGACAAGTAAATGTCGTCTTGCTTTGATCATCGGGGTGGATAGGTATTTGATGATAACCCGAATACCCATCTAGGAAACAAGAAAGAATGTTTTGCTAACCGCTCCAACATTTCATCAATGGAGGGGAGCGGAAAGTGATCTTTCTTTGTTGCCGTGTTGAGTTTCCGTAATCGATACACATTCTCTACCCCGTGACGGTTCTTTGCGGGATAAGCTCATTTTTATCATTTTTGACTACCGTCATACCTCCTTTCTTGGGAACCACCTGGACGGGGCTAACCCAGTCACTATGTGGTACGGGATAGATGATCCCGGCGTGAAAAAGTTTCAAAACCTCCTTTTTCATGACTTCACGCATCGCATTATTCAGCCTTCGTTGAGGTTCTCGAGTTGGTGTACTCGAGGGGTCAATTGGAATGCGATGTGTGCATAAGGTTGGGCTTATTCCCTTGAGATCGTCCAAGGAATACCCGAAAACCGTTCTATGCTTTTCTAGCACAGCGATGAGTTCAGCCGTCTCCTTGTCGCTAAGCTTATCGCTTATGATGACAGGAGTTTGTGAATCGCCATGTAGGAAAGCATAGCGTAGTCCGCGAGCAAGGGTTTAAGCTCAATGGGAGGTCGTGTTGGTCTCTCCTCTTTGGGTAATTCTATGGTTTCTCCCGTTCGTCTTCCTCTTCTATAAAGTGAGGAGCATCGCTCTCTAAAGACATCTCGGGGTTTTGAAAGGAATTACCGACATGACCTCTAGGGGTCTACTAGGAGGAAGTTCAGCCACGAGTTTTTAGCTCACGTGACTTGAATAGAGAAACGCTCTCTCCCTAGTTTGACTCCCAATTCCCCCGTTTTTGATGGACTTGCAATAAGTGTTTCTAGGGGATGACCGATTAGAATGTCGAAATCCTGGATGTCAAAGACATGAAAGTCCAGGGCCATTTCGACTTCTCGATGATGAAGAGTTATGTTGTGTAAAATCCCCAATCCGGTAAGAGCAGACCGTGGTCCTACTCTAAAGGATTTGACTGTTGGAGTACGAGGTTTTACTCCCAAACACATGAATGCGTAGGATTTTGACATGATGTTTGTTCCAACAGTGGGATTTTACAGAACATCCATCCAATCTCCTTGGATTTTGCATCGAAGGGTTGAGGAAGAGGCATGAATCTGAATTTCTTCAGGTGAGAGCTCTCCTTCTGCTACCCATTCTGAGCTCATGATAGCGGTCAACTCCTTAATGGATTCTCTGAGAAATAATTCATCAAGAGGATCGCTAGGAGTGATAGAGATTGGTGGTCTCCTATGACATTTGTATTTCGAGGTGTTTCCGAAATCTTGAAAAGTTCGTCCTCGAATACGGGAAGTTCCATTTGATTTGGAAACTTCCTCTATGGCCTCAGTTCGGGAGAGGTAGTCTCTATCACAGGTTCGGCAATAGCCGAAGAGGCTTCCTCTACAAGCGCTCGGGCTCGAACCGGATGGGTTCTAGCGGGGGAGTGTTCTCTAGAATACGATTTCGGAGAGCTTCTCCTTCCGCTGTGGTCTTATGTATAAAAGATCCACCAGCAGATGCATCGAGCAACAGGGCAGACTCTCTACCTAATCCTAGCCAAAAGTGTTGTAACAACACATGGCTTGGAATAGATAGGTCCGGACCTGACCTGGTCAGGGTCAAAAATCGGTCCCAAGCTGCTCCTGTAGTTTCGTTTTCTAATTGTCGGAAGTTGAGGATCTCGGACCGTAGGGAAGCGATTCGAGATATAGGGAAGAATGCAACGCAAAAACTATCACGAAGTTCTTCCTAATCTCCATTTACCTTTCCTACGGTTTGGTCGTACCATTGTTTCGCCCTCTCATTGAGTGAGAAGGGAAACAACTTCCAACGCAATGTTTCTTGTGACATGCCACAAATGGTTAGGCATTCACAGAGTTTCTCAAACTCCCTTAAGTGATGATATGGATTTTCATAATCCAAGCCTAAAAAGACTTGGTCCTGAACCATGGCTATGAGGCCGGGGCGGAGCTCGTAACTAGAAGCTGTGATTGGCTTCGATGATTGTGGCTTTTTAATGAGCTCGCCCTTAGGAGCGATTGCGGTTTGGCAATGGTTGGTAGCTCCATTTTGTAAGATGAAAAGAAATGTAAAATAGAAGCAAAGGTAGAACAAGGTACACGGGCAACTAGGTTCGGAGATAAACTTGACAACCGTTCCCAGACAACGGCGCCGAAAATGCTTGTTGGTATTTCTTAGCGAAAGCGATAAATTCCACAAGCGCACGGAAAGACCGTTGTAGCACTTCACCCAGGTGATAAACGGGGTATCGTAAACTTCACGAAGAACGGTATGGTCGGGTTTAGGTCTTAGCTAGATTGCCCGGAGGAGAGTAGGTAACTGGGAAAGTGAGGTTTTCTATAGGACGAATCCTTAGAGAAAGGTAACTCTACCGATTACTTGCTTCGGGCACCGGATCGCACCGGATCGCCCGAGGTGATGCCGGCTGTAGCTCTACGCCGTACCGGACGTGGGGATTACAAAGGACGGACAGGGGCTGTCACCATCTCGCCGCCTACCACCTCAACCGTGGAGTACGAGGCAAACGAAGGTAACTAATTAGCTTAGACACCACGTCTACGCCAACGTTACAGTTCTAGCGTCGGCCAGGAACATCCGTCTTTATCAGGAGTCCTCTACTAGAACTACCGCCACAAGGACGGTCGATGAACCCGCAAGCAAACGATGATAAAGATAACTTTGCAAGAAGGAACGTACGAATAGATAAACACGAACCTCTCACTTCAAGCGTAAGAAGTCGCCGAGGTACAAGTGAGGAGGGAGCCGACAAATCTGGCACTCCACCCCGTGGAAGACTAGCCTCCGGGAGTAGTCAAAAGGAGTTACTCCGCTCTTGACCTCTCTCACTCTCCTACTTCTATTCTAGCTAGAAGCTAGGTATAATGGCTCTACTCTTCCTCTAGTGTAGGCTTGTGGAAGTGGAGAGGGAGGAATGAAGAATGAAGAATGAAGAATGAAAAGTGGATGTGTGAAATGAAAGAGAGAAGGGCTTTTATATGTGGACATGGTCGGTTTCCGCACGCCCAAATGACCAAAACACCCCCGTACCGCCCTCTGGAGCATTAATTGTACCGCCTCCAGCTGGCCTGGCCCTCCTGTCAGAGGGGAGGGCGCGAGCGCGCCAGGGTGCCGCCTCTCCCCCCCGACCGACCTTGGGGCGGGCTTGGTCTTGGGCCCGGAGTTGGCCCATGTGGTGTTTCGTCACGTTGGTACGTCGGTTTTGCCTTTCTCTTCTTTTCTTCTTGTCTTGCCTTTGGGCCCATTTTATAAATCAAATATTTATTCTCTTTTCTCTATCTTTTGGCCCAAAATACATGGTTTCCATGAATGCTCCTGCAAAACAAGTGTTCACCAAAACTGTGGAATTTTGTTAGTATAAACCTCCTATCTAGGTGGTTTTTGGTGAACTATGAACCTAAGTTGGTGGGGTTAGATATGCAATAAGGACCGCCAACACTCGGTCGTTGGGTTCCGATCTGTGTCCATGAGGCAGTCATCTCCCGAGGAGAAGTAGTCGGTGTTTCCAGGAGAGTTTGTTCGTGTGTATTCCAACTGTGCGAGAAGATCTGAGACAGTAGGAGTAACCGGGTCGGTGTCCTGGGACTCGTTCCTCAGCTCTCGGATCTCTACCATCCCAATCACGTGCGCGGGACTCCTCGGGGCGACGTCCTCGATCAGAAGTGCATCGAAGTGCTGCTGGATGTCCCTAGCGTAGGATGCCGCCGCATTGTCTAATCCAAAGGAAAAGACTGTCTGGTCGTCGTGAGGTGGAGCAGGCGGATCTGCCCTGGGCAGATTGCTTGGCGGTCTTCGATGTGATCGACGCTGTTGCCGGGGAGGCCGAGTCTGCTGCCATGCCTCAATGAAGTCGCTCAACCTTGGTAGTGGTGGAGCGTGTGTCCTGTGCTGGACCGATTCAATCGGGACCAAATGGCGGCTCCGGTTGGGATCTAACCAATGAGGCCTATGGCCGGTTCTATGGGGAGCAGCTGATCTGACAGCCGGCGGGTGGTCGGCGGTGAGATCTCGTTCGTGACGCGCACGGCTCCGTCGGCGTGGTTGGACGGGCGTGAAGTCAGAGAAATCTAGCCCTTGGCGGATCAGTTCCTGCGTAGCTTTGACCAGTTCCATGATCTCGGCCAACCCACGACCTTGCTGATCGATGAGCTCAATCAGATCTGAGTTGTCGATCGGCCTCCTTTGATAGCGAGGGAGCCGATCCAGGAGTGCTCGGAGAGCGGTAGTCTCCACTACTGCTGGTGGCAATGGAGAGTATTGCGCGGCTGGTGCTGTGACCGGCGGCGAGGATGACGGTGCTGTGACCGGTTGAGTTGCGGACGGTGCTGGGATCGTCTGCATGGTGGGCGGTGCTGAGATCGATCCGGTTGCTCCCGTGAAGACGAGGGACGCCGACCTCTCAGTGGTCCAAGTGACCGAGCCGAAAGTGAAGGCGTTGCTGTCCTCGAGACCCATGGAAGCGGGGAAGGAAACCATTTGGATCGCCATGAGATCAAAAACGCCACCCTCTACCTGGCGCGCCACTGTCGATTACGGATAACTGGCAGTCCACCACGGGGTATCCCATGGTGGTAGAACTTCGGCAAGGGCACGTTAAGATCCGCGTTCTGGACATTCGAGAAACAAGACAAACCAGGGAGACAAGGTTTACCCAGGTTCAGGCCGCTCGGAAGCGTAATACCCTACGTCCTGCTTCTCGTGTTCTGTTGTATGATCAAGTATCGGAGTACAATGAAACGATCCGTTCTAGGGGGGTCCTCGGCCGCTTTATATAGCCGAGCAACCAAGGGTACACGTAAAGGGGTCGGTTACATTACGTCGTGTCTTCGGAGGACTCTGTTTAACCTAAGCGACTAAGTCTACTTGCGTGCCAAGCATGATTGTGCGCGATCCAGCTCCTGGTCGGTTGCCAACCATAGCTTCGTCTTGTCGTTGTTGATGGGAATAAAGACCAATTTTGGTACACCCAGAAACCCGTCAACAGTCCTCGATAGAAGGAAGATAAGCATCACACGAGCATATTTATCACTAATAAAGTTCCACTTGTACTCTTAGCTTGTGAAATGCGGGGAAAGCTGGAAATAGGCCTGTGAGACCGAAACCCGGGTCTGCGGCGGTCTGGTCTCACCAGGATCTGACCACCAAGCAGGATCCCTGACATTCTACAGAAGAGCCTGATCCTGGATCCAAATGTGCCACACCTCAACATTCCACCCAATTGGTACATTGGACCAAGGATCCACATAGAAGCAAGCAAGATATCAAGTGAACCCAACTTCGGACAAGACTACACGTGACAAACCAGGACAGCACCAGGAAGCTGCCAGGTGGACCAGGGGCCCAATGCCAGGTCGGCCGACCAAGCCCTAGTGGCCTGCCACCTTGGCATTGCTCCCACTACCACCTGGACCTTCTAGAAGGGGAGTAGGACCCACAGGTCAGCCAACCCCTGGTCGACCGACCTGCAAGTGGTCCCCACTCAAGGTCGGTTTGCTTCCACCGCCTTCCTGCATGACCTCCACGTGTCCTACACAGAGAGACGTCCATTCATGTCGGTGGGAAGGTCAGTTTGATCCAACGGAGCATGGCGGAGAGCACACGGAACGCTGACGTGGCGCTGGAGTAACCCCTACTCCACCTCCACTATAAATACCCCCCTAGTCCTTCATTGTAAAGTGTCCCCAAGTAGTCCACAATAGTGTTCTCAAGCTCAAGCTCTCTTGGGAGATCAAGAGTAGTGTAGTCCAGTCTGGAGTGGGAGTTAGAGTCGAGTCGAGCGAAGCTCGGGTCTCCGAAGTCGTCGTCTGGAGAATCTGGTATAGCTCTTGTACCCTTTTCTCTTATAGTACTTTCATTATCAATATAGTCTTGCTTTACTTTATTAAGTCTTTAATTTTAGTACTTTACTTTCAGTATTTACTTAGTGCACTGCTATACTAGTGTAGTAGTGTTGTGTCTTAGTCTCTTTAGTGTAGAGTCTGAACTAGTTTAGTGTCTAGATCCTTTGTGTGTGTTTCACTACCAACTGGGGCCGAGGTTACTTACGTGGTAGCCGGAGTCTTAAGGCTAGATTGAGCGAGGTGCTTAGGCTAGTGCTTAATAGTGGATGCACCCTATCGCTGATTGGTATATCCATTCACTTTCTGACGTATATTAGCGGGGGCGGTTGTGACAGAACGCAGACCCCCAGTTGGCTCTATTTGCGTCAGGGGTAGGCTGTAGGGCGACCATAAGCCAAAGGTCCGCTGGAGCAGGGGATGAACCCTCCTGTTTATCAGTCGACTTCCCCTATCACACGGATTGTCTAGGCATTATTTTAGTTAAGTCATTACACTAGTAGGATTAGAACACCGGAGTATAGTTAGATACATAGGAGTCCTTACTCACTCGTTGTCCTCCCACCTAGCTAGCTACCTACTGGTTACCTTTAGTCTATCACTCATATCAACACTTACCCCTTTATCAACCTCAATAGCTTAGAGTGGGTAGAACCACCACGAGTATCCATCACACATTTGCTAGAGAGTCTTAAACCACTTCCCGTGAGCGAACTACAAATTTGACACCGGAATACTCAACCGGTTGAAGTGCTACAGCGGTACCTGTGCGCTTGCAGAGTTACCCTTGGTTAGGTCTTACGTCGTCACTAGAATCTAACTTTGCTTAGCATTCTTAGGCTGTTGCCGGAGGAGGAATTGTGACACCCTCTCTCTGGTGGTAGTTCGAGGTTGCAGTAGGCATAGCTACCAGACGCCAGTCGTATTTCTCTTTACTCTAGTCGGTGTGCGCTAAGAAGTGTTGACAAGCATTTCTGATGCCATTGTCGGGGAACTAGATTATTTATCTAATTCTGGTAACTGCGTAAAATCTACCAACAGTCGTCCAGCCCACCAGCCTGGTCGGTAATGGGCCCGACTCTATCTGGTCTGGACCACCTTACCGAGTAGTCCTGGAACTGTCCATGAGGGTATACCAGGTCCATACCCCCCACAGGACCCCAATTCCATCCTGACAGTTGCGATTTTTATCGCTTATTGCGAAATGATCCTGGGGATCCCCCCCCCCCCATTTCAATCTGTTTCGCCACTTCTTCGTTCTCCGGAAGAAGGGGGTCGAGACCAGGGGCTCCCAAGTTGCTGGGGTTGCTACATTCAGCTCCGGGACGGGCTGGCCGCATCTTGGCTGGGTAGCAAGTTCGGGTCCGCCTCCAAGGGCTGGAACAAGTGCTGGTTCTACATGAGCCAACATGTTGCCGGGAGGCGGGTGCCCTACGATGTGAACTAGATCCCGAAAGCCAATCCTAGGTGGTCGGAAGCACCACCTGCTGATGAGGGGCAAGTAAAGGATCTGCTAAAGCTAATTGACAACAAGACTATGAACGGAGCACTGGTGGCAGCACTCTGGTTGGCCCGTGTTGATGAGGATTAAGCGATAAATTTCATACACCAGAACCTCGTCAACTGGACAAAAACAAAGTAAAACTGGCATAGCATAGGCATTTTTATCACTAATAAGTTCCACATGTACTCTTAGTATTTGGATTGCAGGTACATTCACATTTTAGGGGAAATGAGCCCCTGGACCCATCCGAAAGAACCAAACTGAAAAGGAGTGAGCAACACAGTCCGGGACACGTGGGGACATCTATAGAGCAAGGCTGGTGGGCCCCCTGCCCAAGCCCTAGTCGGCCGACCAGGCTTTGGTGGGTCCCACCTGTCAGCTCTGCTCCACCGACCTACTGGACCTTCAAGAAGGAGACACGTGTCAACACCGGGGAAAACCCTAGGTCGGTCGACCTAGGGTGTGGGCCCAATCGAAGTCGGTTGGCTCCACCGACATTCCCAGCGCATCCCTGACGTCCAATCAAGGCGGTTTGAGGTTAGTTTGATCCAAGGGTGGGAAAGTCACTTCACGCGGATCGATGACATGGCGGTGGAGTAGCCCCTACTCCACCTTCCCCTATAAATACCAGCTGCATCCATCCATTCTAGGAGAATGTGGGTTCCACCTTAGTTCTATATTCCAGTTGTAAGTGTTAGTGTTAGTCTAGTGTGGGAGTTAGAGTTGAGTCGAGCGAAGCTCGGAGTCTCCGGAGTCGTCTTCTGGAGAGTCTGGTATTCCTCTTTACCTTTCCTCTTTGTAAGACTTTTAGTACTTAATATGTTTACTTTTCTAAGTCTTTACTTTTAGTACTTACTTAGTGCAATATTACTCCAGTAGTAGTGTTCTAGTGTTCTAGTCTATCTTGTAGTAGTAGTTCACTAGATAAGTTAGTCTTGTCTGCTTGATTGTTTTCATCGCCAGTAGCTCATAGCACTGGGGCTTGGGCTAAGTCGTATACTTAGTCTGGGTTGTAGGAGTTAGCGTGAGCGTGGTGCTCAAACTAAGCCTACCTTTGGATATCACCTCATTTGATTAGTTTACCACTCAATTTCCTGACGTATATTAGCGGGAACGACAAATCGTGACAGGACTCCGTCTCCTTTAGTTCTATTTGCGTTGGGTTTGGTCGATAGGCGCCCATAAGAACTAGGTCCGCCGGGATAGGAGATGAACCCTCCTACTCCTGGTCATATCTCCAGCAGCCAAGTAAGACATGATTAGCGACTTTAGTGTACGTCCACTACTAGACTAGTTTAGTCCACAGATGTAGAGTCAGAGTCATAGGAGTCTTTTACTCACTCGTTGTCCTCCCACCTAGCTACACTACACTAGTTATCTTAGAGTTATCCAGGACCACATTCAACCTTCCTCTACCACTTCGTTCATCCTCACTACACTAGTTGAGCCTAGTTGAGATATGATTTCTTTCCTTACCACTATTTCTAGCACGCTTTCCCTTGGGTATAATATAAACCTTGGAATACTCATCCTAGGGAAGTGCTATACCGGTCTCTATAAGCTTGCAGAGTTACCATTTGGTATATCTTGCGACATCACTAGAGCTAGCATTGCTTAGCGATCCTACAGCTATTGCCCGAGGAGGAATTGTGACACCCTCTCTTTAGTAGTAGTTCTGGTTTGCAGTAAGCATTGCTACCAGGCGCCACCCCTTGTCACATTATTCTTACTCTAGTCGGTGTGCGTAAGAAATGCCAACAAGCATTTCTGGCACCGTTGCCGGGGAAAGCAAAGCCTAGAAATTTGTAGTATGGACGAATCCGGTAAAATATCATCAACTTGAAATCAACTAGTCGTAGGAAGTTTACCACTGCCTGTGTTTCCTTTTATTTGTGAAGGCCAGGTAGTGCGTGAGTGATTTCTAGTTCAAGACATTGGCCAATTCTAAGATATTCTGAAGGCAGTCTAGACCTCTTCTGGTCTACCCTCGGAGATTCAGCTCACACTTGAACTCACTCAAGGAAGGAATCTCAGCACAAGCATCAGGATGTCGACTGTTAGGAGGTCCATAGCTGACTTCTCAGCTCCATCAGCGTCCCGTATCTCATTGGGGCCACAAGCGGAGATCAATGATGTCAACTATGAGATCTCGCCATCACTCATCCGCATGGTGCAAGCTATTACATTCGGTGGGAAGCCACATGAGGATGCAAATGCACACCTTCAGAGTTTTCTAGAAATATGCAGCACTATTGCTATCAAGGGGCTCACAGCGGGAGCCATTCGTCGTCGCATATTCTTCCCATTCTCATTGGTGGGTATGGCAAAGCGATGGTTCTATGCTCTGCCCACAGATGTTGACACATGGAACAACTGTGCCACAGCATTCCTCAATAGATTCTTTCCAATGGGCAAGACAGCAGCCCTGCGTACAAGAATCTCATGCTTCCAACAGCAGGCAGGAGAGACTATTCCCGAAGCATGGGAACATCTCCAGGAGTACATTCGGGAATGTCCACATCATAGAATCAAGGAATGGCTCTTGATCCAAGGTTTCTACCATGGGCTGACATCAACTGCCCGTAGTCACCTTGATGCCGCTACAAGAGGATCGTTCACATCACTCAATGTCACTGCAACCTGGCTCCCTATAGCCTGGCTGTTGAGGTACAACCTGGTTCATCTCAAAAGTGAACCAAACACGCCTTGGCTCTCCTGGTTTGGCCAGGCTGAGAATGTCCAGGGAAACAAACACGGCCTAAAACCATGCAGGAAAACAAACATGACCCATCCAAGCCTGTCCCCGTAGAGTAGTTAGAAACAAAAAAGTGGACTTGCACCCGCTGAGCCTGACTCTTGGTGCCCTAGCCCTCCTGGTTTGGTCAAGTTGAGAACATCCACGGAAACAAACACACCTAAAACTCTGCAGGCAAACAAACATGATGCCATCCAAGCATGTCCCCGTAGAGAAGTTAGAAACAAACAAGTGGACTGCACCCGCTTAGCCTGACTCTTGGTGCCCTGGCCCTCCTCGAGGGAAAACAAACAAACCTAATTCTGTGCATGAAGATACTGGATTTTCTCTGCAGTAAGCACATTGTCTGAACGGAGTTTGTCAATACAAAGGGGGAAAACTGCATCATATATAAACCAAGGTATGAAAGAGCCTCTCTACAAATTAAATGACCTTGATAGACAAATTAAATGAGAAAAGCACTACATGACCTTGAGTTGTTTGGCTTTATAGGAAAATGAGAAAAGAGTTGCATGATGTGTGAAGAATTGCATGCGAGAATTATACCCAATTCTCTTAATTCGTAGTAATATGGCATTGGGCAACTAATATCTGAGACAAGAGAAGATATATAAATAAGTGGTAACTTTTGGAATAGAAATGAACCAAAATACCTGTTGCACATAGCAACGCACAGGCCAATACCTAGTTCATTTAAGAATCTGAAATAATACTTAACGTAACATTTATGCATGGGCTAGTATCTATGAAAATTATGCTAGATTCAATGAGTGCGCTTAAAAGCATTCAAGCGTCTGCTTGTGTCAGCCTCGCCAGCAATGAAGGCATAACGTTCTCCAACATCGCCAAGCTGCTTGTGTGCCATGAGCAACCAAGCAAAGGTGATGAGCTCCCCTCCTGTGCTCAGCGCCGGCGCATGCACTGCTGCTCTCGACTTGCCGGCAGAGTAAATGAGCAGCCTCGTCCAAACACTCCTCATCTCCTCCAATGTTTCTTTGCATGCCTCAGGTTCGGAGGTTAAAGCCAGGCCAGCCACAAGATCTCTGGCTCTCGAAATTTTCATGGATAGGCTCTGTCTGTGCCAATCTTCTTGGGCGATCTTGTCAAGGAAAAATTTTATGGTAGGTCCAGTGGTGCCGCTGACAGGGAGCATTTCAGGTCGTGTCACCAGAAGGTAGAGCATGTAGTTTGACAGCTTGCGGCATGCAGTTACCAAGTGACTGACATCGTCTCTGAAAGTGTTCCGCTGTAAGTGTACCTCCGTGAATATATGAAAGCACACAATGCCATAACCTAGACTGGCACCAATGTCGGGCAGCAGACCTTTGAGGACGCGGCCTATCTTAGGCCAGAGTTCGGCATCCACTAGACTGACCGGGCCTTCTCTATCTGAATTATATACTGTCTGTATGATAAACTCCATTGTCGTCTTGTCCACCATGACATGTTCAGTATCCAACCGCTTGCTCAACCACAAGAATGGCTTGTTTCCTTTATTGGCACCAACTAGGCTTGCCATAATCCTGGCCACCCTCTTCACTAGCTTGGACCATCTCGACTTCTCGCAACCCAAATAGCTCAGAAAGTTGTACTGCCCCATGGAATTTGACCACAACGTCCTGCCCCCGGACTGTGTGACACAGCTGGACAGGAGGGATGTGCACACATGAGCGAGCCCACAACACCTTCGAGCCTTGAACCATGACCAAGTCCATGGTGACATCACTAACAAAAATACGGCACAAACTTCCAGGAAAATGGCTCCAGAAAATAACAAGTATGTGATTACAAGATCGGCCTTGCTGTATCCATGATGGTCACTGACAAGGAAGAGCATAAAAGCAACTACCATAGAAATTTCAGACAAACTTCGAAGTACTATGCCACTTTTTGTACGAAGCACCTGAGCCTTGGTGAAGAGATCATCATACATTAGGTCAAGTTCAACCTCCAATAACTTCGGCATGTGGGCCTCAGGAATTTTAGATGTCAGTACCGTCCTTTGGTAATCTTCCATTTGGTGTAAGGTGTGTCCTGCAAAGAGTTCTCGGACACCTGCGGCTGATTGCAAAGCAAAAGAAACAATGTCAAGATAACCGGCGTTATGATCCAGCTCTAGTCTTCGATCCACTTCCTCATCTTCAGTGATATGAGAGCCATCTTCTTCACTGATATTGGATTCACTCGTGTTTTTGTTTTCCTGAACAACACCACCCACGTTTCTTAGGTCCCCATACATTAAGGCCATTGTCCTTTCCCCATACTTGATGATTCCGGTAACAGTGACAAAAATACCTGAAGCTATAAGTTGATAACTGAATTGATCAATGGACTTCCAAAATACATACATGGCAAGGGTAACTTGAACAATCAAATTCAGCAAATGTCTCAACCATAAATAATTGTCCTCAATGGCAAAAGCAGTGATTGTGTCTTGTCCACCAAGATGTATGAGAAGGAAAGGTGCCCAAAAGAAAGCTAGTTGGTGAACCCCTTTTAAGGTGTCACTTCCCGTGGTTATATCCTCATGTCTTGAGAGAAAGCCAAGGGCATAAACTGCTACGAAGTCTGCACCCAGGTAAGCTATCCAAATTATGAAATTAAGTAACTTTTTGGTGCTACGCTGCCGAACACTGCCAGTAAACAGGAGGAAAATTTGTATTGTGAAACTGAGGAGCACCATGAACTGAATTTCCCACTCATTCCAGAGTTTCTTGATGGTCGCCATCGTGTACTTGATTCCTTATCCGCCTTTACCACTGTTAGTTGCAGTTATGTACGTGAGTATTGTGTAGTGTGAGAAATCGAAAGTACATATTAGAACTCATGTCTTTGTAGATGCTCAGTATAAATAGTAGAAACTCAGGACAGATGGATAAATAAGAGTTGAATTATACATCTATTATAAACATAAAGGTTCAGATTGCGGTATTGTTCTAACTTTTATACCAATACCATTCCAATGCAAGTACAAATACAAAATTTTGAAGTTATCAACACACCAAGTGACGAAATTAGTAACTAACTGAAAAAGTTTCAAAGGGCACATAAAAAGGCCCCTTTTTCTAGAGGGTCTAACAGGCTCAGTAGCACTCTATGTATCTCCGTGATGTTTATTCATTTTTATCCAGATTTGGTACGGTAATAATTTTGTTCAAGAGTCCATGCTTGGAGCTGAGTAAGAACATCTGACGAAATCTGGACAGTCCAATTAGCATTCACATATTCAATACAACATTCAATCTTTAAACAACTACTCTATCGTTTCATCAAATCATAGAGAACAGCAAAAACCTCATCAAATCGACAAATCACCTACCTCCGAATAGCTGTAGTGGTGGTCTGGTGGATCCAGTCGTCGGCCTGTCCGACGCTGCCCAGGCCCAGGCGGCCAGGCCGTCTGACGCTGCACCGGTGCAGCCCACCGCGCCCTGCGGTCACGCCTCCGCCGGCCGCAGCTCTTCGCGCTCCGCCTGCTGGCCGCCCTGCTGCAGCTGGCGGTGCGGTGGTGCCGGGCTGCCGCACCTCTTGCTCGCTGTTCGCGCAGCCTCCGGCGGCCGGGGACAGTGGTAGAATGGTAGGGTTCCGCTTCCGCGAATCTGCGTCGGCTTGCTTTCTCGCCGTCTCGCGGAGTATAGGAGTCGTTGGGAGGTCAGGTCAACGCCGGAACTGAAGGGCCGAAAGTAGCCGGTGCCCAGGAGCAATCATGAGCTGTTGCTCGCTTGGAGAAATGCTAATAATACAGGCTGGCTGTAAAGACATCTCCAACAACTACTCTCTCCGGGTAGGTAAGATGTGAACGAGTTTTCTTTTAAATTACATACTAACACACTCTCAAAACACACACCTACACTCACTCCTATAAACACACATATAAAAATCTACTCCTACAAGCACCTCTTAAGAACGAGCGACCGATAGATTTGGAGAATACTGAAGTCACTATTGGCGCCTCATTACCGAAAAATCTTTGGGAAAATATTATAAAATGTGAACGAGTTTTTTTTAATTAGTTCGTTAGACGCAAGTTTAGTTACCATTAATTTTTTTGGACTTTGCTAACGTCGGCACATGCAGGATTTAGTTGTTTGCCATGCGCACATGAATCACACAACAGCAACATGCGCAGGTCTTCTTCCCAGCACCGGTGCTGACGCCCCGCCGCCAGCCACCACCCGCTGCGGCCCTAACTCACTAGAGCTCTAGCCAAACCCTAGCTCGTTGTGCCGCCGCCTTCTTTCCCTCCCCCTCCCCCTCACCGTCGCCTTCTTCTCCAACTCGACGGCGAGCATGACATATTCTCCATCTCCGCCGAGGCGCCCCCGTCCTAGACCCGGCCCGGCTGCCACCCCTGCACGTATTTCCTTCCTCCACCCCCGCCTCCCCCGGGTCGGCCGGCAATCTATAGACTACAAGAAATCTATCATCTTTTGAAATTTAATATATATCATAATATCTATAAAATATGTCATACGTCACCATTTATGACACCAACGAAAATCAAATATCAAAAGATGAACGTCTATAATGACAACTTGTGACATTTATGTGTTCACGTCATAACACTATGACATTGATTTTGGATGCAATAACCTTTATGACATCAACTTTACGTCATAAGTTCTTTGATCTTGCTAGGTGGCCAATTACATGCACCACATTCATTTGAACCTCATTCAAGACCCACGGCCACACAAGCAATCTAGAATAACATGTATGCCAAACAATACGTTCCATTCATTACCAAATCCAAAGGTTCACAAGTCATACATCAACATATTTATTACATTCGTCACGTACACCGAACTACTTGCTCAACAAGTGACTCAGCCATGAAGTTATCTCAGATAAAATAAACATATGGAAATTTTGCATCCCTGACCTATGTCACAAAACTAATAGTTCAACCGATAGTGCTAGCAGCTAACTGTTGTGATCTTGTTTAGGGTTTAGGGTTTAGTTCAACCGATAGTGCTAGCAGCTAATTTGACATCGACACCATTTGGCTCCTCATACATGGTGTCTGCAAAAGGAAAATTAGAATAGGAAAACAATTTAAAATTAGAAAAGGAAAACAATTCAGAATACAGAACATAGAACATTCAGGTAATGTCGATGTCCATGATCAAGGAGGAGTTGATCACTTCAAACCTCGTACTGTTGGTTTTGGATTACACCAAAAGTCACGCTACTGACATTATGCTGTTTCTGCCATTGTTGTCTTTAGTTTGATCCCTGATACAGCCTCCTCTGTTGCCATTCATTTCATGGAGTGCTGCTGATAGAAACAGGCATATAAGAGAGTAAGTTATAGAGAACCATTAGCATGATACTAGGTTTCAAGTTTTAATTACAGCAGTAGCCGCAGCTGTTGGCATTTCTTAACGCAATCACTAGAATTGTTACATCCCAGTGGTCACGCCAAGAAACGCCAAGGTGATAGTCGTGTTCTAAAGATATTATCTGCAAGCGCACGGATCTATCATTGTAGCATTTCACCCGGAAGTATATCAGGGTATCGTTATTTATATTTTCCCAAAGGAAGGCATGGTGCAAAATAGCTCTAGCACATGGATATGGTACTTCACATCATCGAAATGAGCCTTAGTACTATGCAGGGGTAAGATAAACGGTAATTTGAGGATAGTAGACACACACTTGGTCTTCACTCAAGGATAAAGAGAAATAAGGAATAAAAGAAATGGAAAGAATAAAGAATAAATCTACTGGAGCTGGTTGGTCGTATATTGCTAAGCATAGATTAGCTAAGTCACAAGTTATGCAGAGTTAGAGGCAAGTCAGAGCCTAAAGTAACAGGGAGACCCCCGCAGCTGGTCTGCCAGCCGATAGAGGCATTTACGAACTCCTACACGACATACGGACGTGGGAGATTACAAGGGACGGACAGGGCTGTCACCACCTGGCGCTTTCCAGAAAGCGCCTTTACGATGTTTAATCCCTGCCTGCAATGACAGTATATTTCCTAGTGCACGTGGATTTGGGTTAGTTGCACATGTATATGCATATAGGAATATATAATTCACCCTTTTTCATGTCTAATTGGCGGTATAAAATTATCGATAAGGACCGCCAACAAGATCCCCCAAACTTACCTTTGCTCGTCCCGAGCAAAGCCCAGCCTTAGGTTGTTGATCAGGAGTTGCTACTATGCCGATCATGAGTCAAAAGTACCAAGCGTATAAGCAAGATTTCTACCGGAGTTTGAATAAATCGGCATGACTGCTCACCCTGTTATTATCTCAAGGCAAAATGGGGCTTTCCAGCTTTCTCGAGTCTTGGGATATTGCAAGATAGAATAGATTCACAAGCGTTGCTTATCATCTACCCAAGATCAACCAAGTCTCCGGAGGTTTTGAAAGTTTTGTAAAAGAAACTCAAGTTCCTCGAATGATTCTCTCAATCGCTCAAAAGTGTTTGTACCTCACCAAAGGCATTGTGCTTTTTGCCTTTCTATCTAACCTACTACTATGGCTGAGAGTGGAGCTTTCGGTAGGTATGAAAGGTGGCTATGCTTTGATCACATAGAGTTGGTGAAGTCAAAGAACGAACCGTCCGAAGATTAAGACCATACACTTTGATTGAGATTTGTGCAAGTGTGTGAGGGTGAAAGATTCCTATCTCTAAATGTTTTTGGTACTCCAGGCATCATGACTCCTTTTTATTGGTGGAAGGGAATTTTGAGAGAGTATGGGCTTTTGATTTGAAAAACTAAGACCTTTCTTTTCTTTCTTTCTTTTTCTCTTTTTTTCTTTTCTTTTCTTCTTTTTTTCTTCTCTCTTTTTTTTTTTTTGAACGGAGACTAACTCGGGATTCCCGTTTGTCTACTTTGAAGCTTTATTATTTGCCCCTTGGCATTCATCATCATCATCATTTTTTTTATTTTTTATTTTTTCAAGAGATGCTAATGCCCAATACTCTCTTTTAGGTACGATGAAGATTTTTGGCGAGAAGGAGTCATGACGAAGACAAGAAGTAGTTTTGATGGATGATGAGTAGGGGATGCACGATCCTCAGTGTAAGGGTCGGCATGCTTTTGTTTTGAAGAAGGTGTGCAACTCTAGGGTCAAGAGTTGGCGTTTTTGGTGGATTGGATGAAAAGTTAGGTTGCGCGACTCGCAGTGTGTACGGGTCGGCAAAGTTATTTGGTGGGTGCAAGTGAATCTCAATCGTGAGTGTAAGACCATAATCTTGCGGAGGTTACGAACTTCTAGTGATCAAGCAGCATATGACAACTGGGTTTAGAAAGAGTATTGATAGCTACGTCATATGGCCTTGGTAGGTATTTCAAAATCATTGAGGAACTTTTGTTTTGATAGTTTTGAAAATAAAACTCCGGAAGTCAGGTTTTCACCTAGGACGAGTCATAGCATTGCTCGTGGTACTATATCGTACCCGGCAATAACTTAGACAGGGTCTAGCCTATGCAACCCACTAAGCTCAAGTTTTTAAGGATAAAACATTTTAGCCAAAAAATTCAAACTTAGGAGAAAGCCTGATTATAAACAAGGTACAAACAAGTCACGAGACAGAGCAACTTTTCATCATTTCAACAAGGGTTGAATTAAATATTTCTAATACGCATATGTATAGAAAATGACGAAGCATATATTTTTTTATATATGCGTAAGTATTAGTATGATACATACCTCTTATTGGGGGTCCTCCCCCAAGCTTGCTTGGAAATGGGGCCCTTTAAAAATTATTCCGAGGTAACAAATTATTTTATTTTATTTGGAGTCTGTCATCAGGATTTCCTTATGATTGAGGATTATCCTGCAGGGTTAGCATACTACCAATATTCCTACTAGTAATCTATCTCAATGATCGACAAGTCGATCAAGGTAAACTAGCAACCTAAGCACCATGCCCATGCTACGAGCCTATGGAACATGCTAAGCTTGAACATGTTCCAAGACATCAAATTAAGCAGGAACAGGGGTAGCAAGATAGAACTTTATTTGATGACTAAGTAAAAAAATACTTATAAAAAGATAACTTACCGATTATCCCGTCGGTCGGGCTCACAGCTTTATAGTCCGTGAAACGAGATTTTTCTCCCGCTCAATTTGAGCTCGATGATGAGGCATCCGTCTCGGGAGAGGTAGACGGGGATGCTCGCTTGGGCCTCCACACCATTTTTGGTGGTGTGGTGACAATAGGTGAGGATGGTGGCCGATCGGTTTCTTTTGGAGTTGCTTGTATTTTCTCCACCTTTAACACCTTTGTCTCCTCCTTAGGGACCAATTTTGGTGCCCCAGAGGTTTTGAGTGGGATTGGTTTTGCCTTGGTTTCCACTCTTTCTTGGGCCGGAGCCTTACCCTTATTTTTCTTTTATTCGGGTTGTGCAGGAATGGTCTTTGATTTTGTTTCTTTTGTAGGAGCCTTCTTTCTTCCTTTCTTAGGAGCTCTTTGCTCCTTCTCTTCTTTTGGCTCCTGTTCTTTCTTTTTCTTTTGTTTTTGTTCCTGGGTACCCCTTACTTTCGCGCTCCGGCCTCTCGTTCCCGACAATATTGGGAATCCGATTCGCACCAAGAGGTCGGATTTCAACTTCGTGACCTCTCTTGCGGTTGGCTCATACTTGATGCGAATCATGTTGCACTCCTCCGTCTTCTGCGGCCGGAAGTGGAACTTCTCCTCACTCCCATTGATGTTGAACCGGATTTCTCCAGCTCCAACATCAATCTGCGCACCAGCGGTGCTGAGGAATGGTCGTCCCAATATGAGCGGTGATTCTTTGGTGGCCTCCATGTCGAGTACCACGAAATCCACTGGGACGAAGTATCCTCTAATTTTTACAGGAATATCTTCAGCTATTCCCGCTGGGTAGCGTAAGGAGGAGTCCGCTAATTGGAGTGTGATCGTTGTTGGTGACAGCCTTGTATAATTTAGCTTGTCAAATAACGTCTTGGGCATGACACTGACGCTGGCACCAAGATCACAGAGTGCGTGGTCAAACTGTTGCCCTCCAATGGAGCATGTGATAGTGGGGCAGCCTGGGTCCTTCTTCTTTTCTGGTAAATCATTTAAGATTACTGCACTACATTCTTCTATGAGTTTGACCACAGCTGTGGATGGTAGTGGTCGCTTGTTGTTGATGATGTCTTTGATGTACTTGGCGTAAGAAGGTACATGTAAGACGTCCATGAGCGGGACGCTCACATGTACTTTCTCGACCATCTCAACAAATCGAGCGAACTGATCATTCACAGCTTGCTTTCTTGTTCTTGTGACGAATGGCAGATGTGTTGTATCTGGATAATCCAGGGTCGTCCCTGATTCTGCCTCGCCTTGTGGTTCAGAAGATGAAGGTTCTTCTTGCTGTGGTGCTGTGTTTCCTGGCTGCTTGTTTAGGATATGGTGGATCACGAGTGGCCTTACCGCCTCTCGTGGTCACAAAATTAACATTTTCAAAAGTACTAGCAGCTTGATCCGACATTTTACCAAGCTTGATCAACAGAACATCGAAGCAATTTGAGCTAGCTGTCTTTCTATCATCTTATTAAAGCTCAACGATTCTTGACAACAGGTCAAACCTTCTATCTTTGTATTGATGCTCTCTAGGATTTTGTCATTGGCCGCATCTTTTGGTGAGGTTTTCGTTGATCTTTGCTTGGCCGAGGACTAAATCCTTGAGAGTAGGCTGATTCGAATTGTAATTTGCGAGTAGTTCGAATTACCTTGATACCGTGGACGGGTCTCGATTGTTCCACCCATTATTACCTCCTTGCTGTTGATGATACCCGTTATTGATGTAAGAGGCTTCTTCACGGGTTTCGGGGCAATCATTCCCCGAATGTCCATCATTGCCACAGACCTCGCACGTTATGCGAGATTCTATGGCTTTGACCGTGCCGGATGTATCTCCGATGGCTCTTTCGTCAAACTTTTGCAGAAGCAAGTCTATCTTTACGGCCAGTGCCTCCGTCTCCTTCACGGGGTGCGAGCCTTTTTGTTGCTTGGGTGGAGTTCTTTCTTCTCCCCAAGCTTGATTTTCTACCATTTTGTTGATTAACGCCGTAGCGTTATCAACAGTGAGTGATAGAAATGCGCCTCCAAATGCAGCGTCGAGGTGCTCCTTTTGACATGGGCGTAAGCCCATTGTAAAAGTTTTGGAGCACCAGCCATTCCTCCATCCCATGATGAGGACAAATCCTGCAATGAAACCTTGGAGCCTTTCCCAAGCTTCAGGAATGGGTTCCATCTGCGTTTGCTGGAAATTGGCAATTCTTCCCCTCAGAGCATTTGTTTTGCCTATGGGGAAGAACTTTGCGAGAAATGCCGTGGAGCATTTGCCCCATGTGCTCATAGCTTCTTTGTCCTTATAAAACCACTGTTTCGCCTTCCCCACAAGGGAGAAGGGAAACAGCCAGAGCCTGATGATGTCAGCTTCAATGTCCTTGATGACAACAGTGTCACAGAGCTCCAAGAAATGCTGCAAGTGAGCGTTGGCATCCTCATTGGGGAGCCCACAAAATGGAATCCCCTGCACCATGGTGATCAGGCCAGTCCTGAGCTCAAAGTTCTTATCCACCACGTTGATGACGGACCCAGTGGGCACGTTGGCAACAAATGGGACGAGAATTCGGAGGGTCTTCTCGAGCCATTTGGATGGTTGCCGAAGGTGCGGAAATGACCGGTTCGGGCCGCCGACGGAGTAGCGTAAGAAGGAGTAGCTCTAGGCTTCTTCTTCCTTAGGAGTGCCTCCGAATTTGGATGAAAATTGTCCGGCAGGAAAACCGGACATACACTGCGTCCCGTTTTCACCCACAACAGAGAAAACATAAAAGTTAGCTCGCATAGACTCGGACTATTTCTAATGAAGTTATATCCATGTCGTGCTAGATTATTTTAACCAATGCCTTCCCCGGCAACGGCGCTTAAATGCTTGTTGGCATTTCTTAATGCAATCACTAGAATTGTTACATCCCAAAGGGTCACGCCAAGAAATGCCAAGGTGATAGTCGTGTTCTAAAGATATTATCCGCAGCGCACGGATCTATCATTGTAGCATTTCACCCGGAAGTATGTCGTGGTATCGTTATTTATATTTTCCCAAAGGAAGGCATGGTGTAAAATAGCTCTAGCACATGGATATGGTACTTCACATCATCGAAATGAGCCTTAGTACTATGCAGGGGTAAGATAAACGGTAATTTGAGGATAGTGGACACACACTTGGTCTTCACTCAAGCATAAAGAGAAATAAGGAATAAAAGAAATAGAAAGAATAAAGAATAAATCTACTGGAGCTGGTTGGTCATATATTGCTAAGCATAGATTAGCTAAGTCACAAGTTATACGAGTTAGAGGCAAGTCGAGCCTAAAGTAACAGGAGACCCCCGCACCGTCCGCAAATGATAGAGGCATTTATGAACTCCTACACGACATACGTACGTGGGGATTACAAGGACGGACAGGGGCTGTCACCACCTGCCGCCTACCCTCAACCGTGGCATGCCGTCATATTCGAAGGTTCCCTCGTATCCGGACACCACGCCCGCATACTAAGGAACTACCTATGCTCCCCCAGGACTCCCACCCTACGGATGGATGAGCTAGAACATAGGCAAACCCGAAAGAACATCGAACCATTACTCCACTCTCCTCAGAGACTCTAATCCTATAGAACATATGAACGATGAAGAACAGAGATGAACAAGCTATGAACTGATCATATGAACTAGGCTCTAGTTCATATGTACCAACATGAACATGATCATGACTATGCTCTAGTTCATATACTAAGCAATATATAAAGTATAAGAACTTGAACAAGGAAGAACACTCCATAGATAATTACCAAGATGTATCTCTTCTTCCTAGGAGACAAGCTCTCCTTGGTAGCTTTCCTAGCTCCAACACTACTAGCTCTAAGCTAAGGAACAAGTGGAGGAGAGGGAGAGAGAGACCAAATGAATGTGTGTGTGTGTAAAACCAATTCTTCTCCCCTTTTATATGTTGGTGGAGGTCGGTTTGAGCCTGAAATGGAAGCAACTCCGCGCACCAACCTCTCTGAGCATTGATTGCACCGCCTCCAGCCGGCCGGTCCCACAGTCACCGGGAGGGCACGAGCGCGCCCGGCGCGAGCGCACCGGGTGCCACCTCCCCCGACCGACCTTGGCCGGTGGGCCTCCCAGTGAGTGGGCTTCGCTGTTGGGGTGTTTTGGCCCATTTGGTGTCCCGAGGTGGCCCATCTCCATTTGGGGTGGTTTGGCGCTTTCCGTAAAGCGCCTTTTCGATGTTTAATCCCCGCACTTTTATATGATTCCCGCAATGACAAGATATTTCCTAGTGCACGTAGATTTGGGTTAGTTGCACATGTATATGCATATAGGAATATATAATTCACCCTTTTTCATGTCTAATTGGCGATATAAAATCGTCGATAAGGACCGCCAACAGCAGCTTGATGGGTCAACTGCGAAATTAGACATTTTGGTGGCACTAGTGTCGGGATCACAATTAGGGGTGTCATTAACCTAGGCGATAAGACAAACAGAACCATCATTGCCTTCCTTAAGCCATCACTAAAGAAGGGACCCGTACTCCCTGGTGGATTAGCTCACGGACGGGCTCGAGCTACCGACGACGTGTTCGAGGGAAAGAGCGCGACAAAACTGACCTCTCGAATACCAACGGAGAACCCCTCGTACGAACGAGGGCCTCGAGATGTGTCGACAATCCCTCCAAAGGGACTGTCGAGCAAGCTCGAGCTACGGCTCTGGCTCAATCATCTCGAGGCAGAACCTGTCGACCCCATGAACAGGTGACGGAAAACCCTCGTACGAACGAAGGCCTCGAAACAGATTGATATCCCTCGAGCCAGTATTCCACCTGCTTGGTATGGGCAGGAGTACAACGTTCTGCCTAACCACATGGCTACAGCGTGCAATAGTGGAGAAGTACCCTGGTCGCTTCCCCTGTTCGCCGCCCATACCCTAGTTTTGGGCAGGTCAAGTCCCACTGCTTTCCCACGCCGCGCACTGTGCCCCATACGACACCCCCTCAAAACGCAGTCACTACACATTTGACCCGGATTTCCCGTGGCTTAGTCGCATCGCCCCGGATGCCTACCCCTGGAAGCGGTCATTTACCGACCGGGTAATGATGGCCACAGGGAAGCGCACGTCACCCTCAGTGACCTAGATAATGGATTATCTAGGTTTAAAAGTTTCGTCTCGTGATTTAGAACTAATGTGTGCAATTTGTTATTTTTTTACTTATATTTAATGCTCCATGCAGTCCAAAGATTGATGTGATGGTGGGAGAGTGAAAGAATTCTAAATTTTGGGGATGATCTAAACAAGGCCTAGCTAGCCCGACTTTGATGGAATCCACGTTTATGGACGCTGCAGGAGGGTGACAGTGATCATTAACTTATTCCAAAGGTGCAGATTGCATCGAGAGCTACAATTTTGCCATAATTGTTGTCTTGATCTAAATGCATTTGAAAAAATATGAACTATTTATGGATAAAACTACTTTTAGAGACAAGCATCTTAAGATGTCTACCTCTGACAATCATTTTTTAGAGACAGATGCTTAGAATGATCGCATGATCTTAAGATGTCTTCCTTAATATCATTTTACGGCATGTGTCCAACACTTTGGGGGGTCGCCATGCCACTTGTCTGTCATGGGATGGACCATGGGATGCTCCTCTATATGCATGACATTCTCATCATCTTCTTGACATTAGTTAATAATAGCAAGACCTCCAACTTATCAAGGAGATCCTCAAGTGGTTTGAGGATGCTCATAGCCATCTTTGAGACGATTGTGTATAGATGTGTGTGCTAATAGGCTTGTGACAATATAACCTGTTTGACACTGAAGCTAAAAAATGGACACTGCATAGCCATTTATAAGATCGAACTCCATTAAAGCCAAGGTGAAAATTAATGATATAGTGGGTCAAAACATTGGTGTCAAATCTTCATGTGAAGACGAAGAAGAAGCAGAGATGCTATTATAACTCCATTGACACTAATACTAGTGTCACGTGCATAGGAGTATAGTCTGGGGAACATGTGTGCTAGAAGTCCTGAGCACCAGAGATCCTCCCAAAACACAGCCGTAGTTCCATCACCAATATTGCAGCGTGCTATGCCTCTGAACAATGTGCTCAATCGCTGAACGTCCTTCCACCAAAAGGACCCCACCTCTCGGGAGGCATGGGGTACCTTTCCTTCATAGTATCTGCTCCAAATCAGGCTTACCCAGGGGATGTCTGCTTTGTTATAAAACTTGTGTAGATGCTTGAGAAGAAGGGCATCATTCTGCACGTTGAGAGTAATAACATTCAGACCACCCTTTTCCTTGGGCTTAGTAACCAACCATTGGCCAAGAAGCTAGGTTTCCACCTTTCTTCGTTCTGTCTGAGCCACGCCATAGACATTGTTTCCGGGCTCTATCGATGTTCTCAATCACTCCTTTGGGAAGCTTGAGTGTACACATTGCATATGTTGCTGTAGATGTGATAACTGACTTGACCATTTGGAATCTGCCAGAATGGGACAGCAGGGATGAACAGGCTGACAATTTCCTTTCGATCCTATCCATTAGTGGAGCATAGTCGTCTACCCATGGCTTTGTACTCCCCATGGGAAGGCCCAAATAAGTAAAGGGAAATGATCCAACTTGGCAGCCAAAGGTACTGGCCAAAACTTGCATTTTTTCTGGGCTTACATTAATAGGTAACATTTGTGACTTGGAGTGGCTAACTTTCAAACCAGTGGAATTGGAGAAGGAACTCAGGATGTTATTGAGAAAGAAGATTTGTCTGGCATCTGCCTGCAAAATGAGTAGTGTGTCATCGGCATACTGTACAATGGGAAAGTCACCATCTTGCTGTGGAATGGGACGCTGGAGCAGACCCTGCACTGCTGCACTGTTCACCAAGATTTGAAGGAGCTCAGCTGCCAAGACAAAGATTAGAGGTGAGATGGGGTCTCCCTGACGAACAGCCCTCTTACATTTGATTTTTCTTCCCGAAACACCATTCAATATAACTGATGATGTTTGTTGACCCAATTAATCCACCGAGCTGGGAAGCCCATGTGTTGAAGTATTTGGATGATGGTTGTATGTTCTATTGTGTTGAAGGCCTTCTCAAAATCAAGTTTTAAAATGATCACTTCTCTTCTGGACTGCTTACACTGATGAATGTACTCAAAGCACCATGCTAAATAGTCCTGTATTGATCGACTCTTGATGAACCCGTACTGATTCCGATGAACCAATTGCATGATTTTACACTGAAGCCGATCAGCCAACAATTTAGTAATAACTTTCAAGCTGCAGTTGAGTAGTGAGATGGGACGAAAATCATTAACCGTCTCTGGATTCAGCTTTTTAGGCACCAAAATGATGAACACATCATTGATACTTTCTAAATTAACTTGGCCATTGTAGAAATCTGAGCACAATCTATAAAAATCCATTTTGATTAGTTGCCAGCATGACTTCAAGAAGTGGCCATAAACCCATCGGGCCCCGGGGACTTGTCTGGTGGCATTCTCTGGATGACACCATCTATTTCAATAGGTTGGAATCCAGCGAGCTGAGGTTCTCATGAGGTGCAATCAATTCTTCCAAGTTAAATAACATGGTTGGGTTGGAGGTGATGCCCATTCTCCCTTTGAAAGAACTCCAGATCATATCAGCTTTCCCGGCATGGTCACTGATTGCCACTCCGTCACTGTTGAAGAGCTGCGAGATGGAGTTCCTTCTGTATGATATAGTAGCCATGGCATGAAAGAACTTCGTGCATTCGTCCCCCAATTTAATCCTATTGACTGTGTACCTCTTCTTCCAATAAAGGTGTTTATAGTGTAACAGTTTACTAATCTTAATTTTGACAATTTTTCTCAAATTATTTTCAGTGTTGAATAGCCTACGACGTTCCTCCAGGGTATCTAGGAAAAGTACAACTGTGTTGCAATTGCTAATCAACAGATTTAAATTAGATAGATGCTTGCTCTAGTTTTTTAGAACATATCTAAGCCGCTTGAATTTTGCTGCAAGCTTGCTAGCTGAGTTGGAGTGACTGGGGTACGTGGGTGTTTTGCTGACACCAGGTTGTTTCTACCACTTGTTGGAAATCATTGTGCTCTGTCCAGAAGTTTTCGAACCTGAACACATTGGACTTGGGGATGGTGGTTCTAATCATGATCTTACATGGTACATGGTCTGAGGTGATCTTTGCCAAAGGGATTACCTATGTCATTGGCAGTTCATTCGTCCAATTCACTGATGTGAAGAACCAATCTAGTTGTTCAAGCAGTGGATTCTCCTGCATATTACTCCATGTATATGCTCGGCCTTTTAGGGGAAGTTCAACTAGTCCAAGGTGACCGATGGCGTCATTGAACAGAAAGGTGTCATGGATGTTCCCTCCTCGCCTATTCCGGTTTTCAAGATACCGATAGAAGTTAAAATCTCCCATGAACAGCCAGTTTTCTTCCTCTTCAATACGATGGCCTCTAAACCAGGTTATGAATTCAGAGCGTAGCGGTTCAGTGCAAGGCCCATATTCGGCTGTCAATTTCCATGATTGAGTGTTTTGGTTAGAAACAAAGTTTGCAGTAATGCAAAAACGCTGCTTGTACAATATAGTGCCGGTGAAGGTGGAGCTATTCCAAACAAGAAGAATACCACTGGATGCACCAACCGATGGGATAAAATCATATTTGTCAAAATGCCTGGGAGCAAGATTTCTAACAATAGAGCTATCACAATTCTCCATTTTCGTTTCCTGCAGACAAAAGATGGAGCACGAACTTTCTTTGACTTTGCTTCTGACCGCCTCCCATTTATCAGAATCGTTTAATCCTCTAATGTTCCAACATAGTATTTGCCAAGATTGACTATTCATGGTGAACAGTATGGGAGCAGAAGCGTGTTGCAGCAGCCAGCACCACAACGAGGTAGATAAAGTCAGTCATAAGAAAAAACCACATACTGAATATATAGAGAGTCTGCCACAAGTCCCAAACTGACACACATAGAGACACACTCAATTTAGAAGTAAACTGCCATATTGTGCAACCATTCAACGACAACAAGTTTCGAAGACAAAGGACCTTATGGCTGAAATCACAAACTGATAGAGCACTGGTAAAACATAGATCCGTGGCTACCTGCACGATTTGCTCAATCATGATTACTCTTGGTGTTCATGTGTAGGTGCTTCCATAAGCACCTCGTCGGTTAGATCACCACGCCGCATTCCACTCTCCAGGATCGGAGAGTAGAAGTCTGAATCGGGCCAATTTCTCCAGTCTTGCTATTAATCTGTAAAGCTGTGATCTTCCGCTTCTTGGATGGATTCTTGTCCAGCCAGGTGTGAGAGTAAAAGCCATCCTTTGCCTTCTTTTGCCGCTGACTACGACGAGCTGCTGAATCCACTAGATGAGTGGATGGGGAATGAGCAGAGACTGTAGCTGGGAGGGATACCACACCCCTCTTGGGCCTTGGCGTCTTATTGTGCCTTGGCGATAGATTGTCATCCAGGCTGTTCTGAGTTCCCTGACATTTAAATTCAAACCGTGGGCTAGTAGTGATTGCAGAACCCTGGGAATAATCCTGCTCCATCTGCCGCTGCTGTGCTTCTGCCATCCTATTTGCATTAGCACATTTTTCAACAAGACATGCATAGTACTCAAGTGCTATAGCTTCTGCAGTAGGATTCCAAGGAACTATCTCCAGACCTGTCACCTCATAAGGTGCTTCATCTCGCTTGGTGAGCAGAGAAGTATCAATAATGATAGGCATGCCGATAGATGCAATGTTCTGCTGTAGATGGCCCTTGGAACTTCTACCTCCATCAGCAAATAAGCCATTCAGAGTGAATCCAGGGGGAGCCGCATTGGCGTTTTGGCTCAGGTGCTCAGCTAGCTTCTGCTTCATTTGCTCAGCGAAGAACTACTTCGTATTGCCCCTCTCTCAGGAAGCCTACGATGAACTCCAATTGCTCAGCGAAGAACTACAACATCAAACCTTCAATGTGCAGCACACTGACAGATGGTCATACCAGTGGGGCAATGACACGTACACTTCTAGGAAGTTTTACAAACATGTTTTTCAGAATATGCCTGCACACCCAGTTTTCTCATGGCTCTGGAAATCAAAAATAATGCCGAGAATTAAATTTTTTGTGGCTTGTGCTAGTGGACAGACTGAATACTAAAGTTATGCTGCAGAGGAGGAATCTTTTTGATGAAGCAAACGCTCATTGTGTTTTGTGCTCAGCTGGTTTGGATGAAGATTTGGAACATCTCTTCTTCAACTGTGAATTCTCTAGAAGATGTTGGGAAAAGATTGGCATACAATGGGATAATAATCTTAGCCTGCACTCAAGAGATGCACATGCAAAACAACAACACAATTTCCCTTTCTTCATGGAAGCAGTGACAATTGCAGCTTGGGAGATTTGGAAGTTAAGGAACGATAAAGTTTTCAATAGGGGTAGAGTTCACATTAATATTTGGTTTAGAAATTTTAAGAATCAGTGTCTTCTTCAAACTCTTCGGTTTAAGCCTGATCTTAGATCAAGGTTCTGTTCCTCGCTTGATGCTTTTAGTTAATAATGTTGTAAAAATTCTTGTAACCCTTTGTACTCTTTTATTATTATAAAAAGAAAATGAAGTGCTGTGGGATCTCCCACAGTTTTTGCCATCAAAAAAAAAAAAAAGAAGAAGCAGAGATATTATGCTGCACAGTGAACCATTTTAAATCTAAGGTCAGCAAGATTGAATGCAATGGATGCTTTGCATGTGCGGCTAAACCTTTATATATTTGATACAGGCATTGTGTGCCCCTACTCGATCAAGAGATGATAAATATACAACAAAGAAGAATAGAATAGAAGTGCACACTAGTGAAAATGTAGACACAAATCTTCTTCGTCCTTAGGAATGGAAGGTGTTCCGAAAAAGCCTAGCATTATCACATCTCATGTCCTGTTGTTCCAAATGAAATGGCATATTTCAACTTGGACATGCAACAATTGATAGTGAGCAGAGAGTGTGTTGGATCAATATAAGCCTATCTGTTGGGTTGTGTTGTTTAGATTAGGCCCAAGAGGCCCATATGTGCATTATATATGTACTCAGACTCAAGAGATAGAGTGACTGATTCCAGAAATTTCCCCAAAGTCAACATGGTACCAGAGCCGGGTTTGGCGATGACGGAGGTGATTCCCTGCTCCATCTGGTTGGCTTGACGGCGGCCGGCGAGCGTGGTCGAGCGGAGCCGGAGGCGGGCGCGTTCAAGCGGAGGCAGTGCGGTAGCGCGGAGGCGGTCGCGCAGGAGGCACGGTCGAGAGGAGGCCGTGCAGCGCAGGAGACCGTGCGGCTGCCGTTGCTGGGCACGGGAGCAGGGCGCGAGGTTGTGAAAGGTCACAATGGCTAGAGGGGGGTGAATAGCCTAATAAAATTTCTAGCAAGAACACTAGACAACCAATTAGCAAGCTAGGCGGCAAATGTGCAAAGCTAAAGCTTCGACTACTCTATGCAAGCCGTCCTAAACAATGCAAGGCTACTCAAACCAATTGCACAATTGTAACACCCCAAAATTTGCATGATTTTAAAATAGCCAAATTGATTTGTTTATGATATTTTTGTGAGCATTTAACATAGGCTAAATAAATATCTTTATAAATTAAAATCCATCATAGGGCTAGCAACATGTTGATGCACTCATGCTGCTGCATTTTTCTTTTATGATGAATGGTTTTTGCTAGAAAGAAAATTGAGTTCAAATTCCATTTCAAAATTCTTGAGAAAATCCAATTTATTAGTATATATATTAGAACAAACGTTCTTTTCTCCTTGTTTGCTCCCAGCCGAAAGGCATATATTGGTCAACCTGCTTCTTTTGCTCCAGCACATGGTCGAAGACATGTGGCTTATCCTTTGTACAATGTCGCCATCATCTTCTATGAATGGAAACCGAAGCTACCTATTTCCTTTCTCTGAAGAAGTGGAAGCCTTCTCGATCTTCTGTCTTTCCATCTTTACAACATCTCCAGTGTATATAAGAAATTCGCTGCTGCAGTCCTTCTCGTGGCCTACAAGGAAACTTCAACAGCAACAAGCTCTACATGCCATTTATCACGTTGCCTTATACAAACTCTATACGTTCTTTTCCTGGTCCGATCGACCTCATCCATGTCCTTAGCGTACGCGCCACGCATCTCCGCACCCGCCCACATAAATAGCGCTCACCTGCCCCCACGACGCCTTCGCTTCGAGGCTACGAGCACATACGCTTGCATCCTCTTTTTCTCAACCCTGGAGCATAGCGCCGCCATCACCTGAGCCACAGCACCACCGAAACCTCATCATAGCAAGCCGTCTTGGTCGCCAAGCTTGCTTCACGAGTTGGCTGTTTCTCTGCCAATCGATCATGAGCTAGCCTCGTCTTGCCGTCACTTCGGTACGTTGTTGTGCCTAGACTGCCGATTTACCATCTGGTATTGTTTATGCCGCGCTGATGGTTCCCTCTCGTCATATCTCTCATCTGCAGTTGTGTCGAGCAGGAGCATGCAAGCCGCCATGCATGCTAGCTATCATCTACGTATCACCAGCTATTGTCATGTATCAAGCCAACATCGCTAACCATCGTTGCCCCATATCTACATGCATCTTGGTGAGAACCATGCTGCTGGTCTGCATCATGTGCAGATCATATATATGCTGCATCGATGGCTGCCAGTTTCTGCTCCATGTCCGCCTCGGCCGTCCGACGTCGTAGTTCGTCCTTCATCCAAATACATGGTGAGCTCGTGCACATGAACCCTCTCTGTCATGTCCTCTGCTTAGGTGAATCTGATCTCCAGCTCGTAGGTTGATCATCCAGTTGTTTTGCAAGCACACCAACGTGCTCTCAAATCATCGCCATGCATAGCTAGCTTGCTTGCTTTCATGACGTCACAGCTAGCTTTGGTGACATCGTCATGACATCACCCATTGGATTATGGCCGTTTTCCTTTAATAAAATAATTCAGCAAATACAATGAAAATACTTTTCACGTTTCTGGTATTTACAGAATTGCCATCGATTTCAAATGCTTATAAAATCTTCGTTTTCACTCCGTTTCGACCCATTCAAATTGCGTTGGATTTGTAATTTCGTAAGCTACGCAATAGTGATAGTGTTAGTCCAGTTTGTAGACTTTAATTTTTGAGTTCATGTTTAATGCATTATTAGTCTATAGGAAAATCTTTGAAAATTCATATCTTCGCCGCCGTAGCTTCGTTTTCGTTAACTTGACGTCTCGTGATCGTAGCAACGAGTAGAGTTGTTTTATAAACTTTCCTTTCTGTTTATTTATGATTGGTGTACTGTTCTAATATAGTCCTATGTTTGCTTCGTGTATGATTGCTCGGATGCTTGTGTGGTGTTCTATAATCGTGTCTAGTCGGTGAGCTTTGCGCTTGAAAGTTGGTGCTCAACAAGAAGTGGAGGTCGAGAAGCAATTCTATGAAGTTTTGGGATTTGAAGAAGGATCGAAGTTTAAGGCAAGTATAGCTTGGGTTATCTTTTTGTGACCATGATCTAGTAAGCTTGATTAATGAATATGTGATTAAACATAAAAGATGAATATATCTTTTGGCAAAAGCTGGGACTTAACGTGCCGCTATGAGGGCTATATGGCTCTGGCTCTAGTGCATTCAAGAGACCTTTTCTAGCTTGTGAGAGGGAGGGCTGAATTGGGTATAGGGCTTCCTCTGTCCTTTTGTGTATAGCCGGGTAGGAATGTGCCTTTATGGAAGAGAGGTCCTATATCTGACGACAAAGCAACCCTTGCTTGTTAGACGAACTTTTGGGTGGCTTTATAGTGAGACCCTGCTCATTCACCTTGGAAGTGTCATGGGAGTTATAAACCCGAGCAAATGGGAATCACGACTCATAGGTAAAGGGTACACCTGCGCGAGAGTTAAATCGATTTATCGTCCGTGCCACGGTTACGGGTGGCCCGGAAAACTAAGGGAACTTTATCTGTTCATTTAAACTATTTATGTGCAATTCATTTATTCAGTTTCACTTGATCATGTGGTTATGAGATTATACTTGTTATACTTGCGGAGTTCGACATGGACTCACTCTTGCAATTCCCCCCACACCTCGGAGTGGAGTTTAGGTTTGTTGTCAACCGTCGGTTGGATCCAGTGGAGTGGAGTCCTTACGTGAAGATCGGAGTTGTCTTTCCGCTGATTGCTACCTACCTAAGGGTATATCTCTCTTATACTAAGTACCTTACGTATTTTTAAGCATTGTTTACTGATACTACCCTTGACTTGTAGCTATATGTGGGAATTGACTCCTAGGACTCACATATGGTGTATATCTGGTTTTGTTCTTAAAATCGGGTATTACAAGTGGTATCAGCTCATTGCTGACTGTAGGACGCAAGCCTAGGTAGAAACTGGCCGTCTCAAGGTTTTGATATTGGTCTTAGAACATCTTTGTTCTATATACCTTGATATTTCCTTCTCTACTACATCTCTAGCCTTGATATTCATCTCCTCCTTGATGCTTGTTTGAAAGCCTTGTTCTGATCCTTGTCGATTTCTTGATATCTCTCCAACCTTGCTATTTTCTAAAAACATCCTCACTTTTGTCTCTACACAATTATGAAAACCTTGTCTCGTCCTCTAAATTTTCTCTCTTTAGATGGTTTGTAACAAGAAGGCCGCTCGCACCAGCTATGAAGGGCCATGCTTCACTAGATGGAACTATGCTCTAACAGAACCACAGAATGGAGAAACTCATCTCGCCTTACTAGAGACTCATACTTGTTGGCGTAAGGAGTACATCAACATGCCCTTTAGTAGTGAAGCTTTCTTACATTCATGATTGAAGTGTTTGCTGCAAAATCACCAACTAGAGCTGGCAGAAGTAAGGCAACACTATGAGTAAGCTCTTGATGAGATAGATGAGTGGAGAAGTTGTGTTGGATTACCCAAGATAAATGAAGTGGAAGAGATGTATCTTGCTCAACCCCCGCAAGAGATGACCGGATGTCGCTGCAGTCACACTGTGGTCAAGAAGTAGGAGTTAGTGTCCCCTATTATAATAAACCGTTAGTTGCGAAGTTAGTAAAGTCGAGTCGGTCTTAATGTGTGGTTTGTGAACCTTAAGTGCTTAGTTGTTTTGTGCTTATGTTTATGTTTGTTTGGATTTTTGTAATGAGTGCAATGATCTTGTGGTTCTGTCCGCAATTTCATTTAGCTTATAGGCTTAAGGCATAAGGATTAATGAATAGCTAGTTGGGTTTTGGGTTCCTCCTGTTTTCTGAATCCTGTTTTCTCGGACCAGTCTGTATTCTTCGGTTTATGTCTCAATTCTTGGAGGACCAAAAATCATGAGAAAATTCTGGACAAACCTAGACTTCAATATTTTTCTCAGAGCGCAAGAATCACCTTCACAGCTAGTTCAGTTTGAGAGTTACGAAAATCACAAGACGATGCATCTGCGCTGTCTAAAATCTGAACCAGTCTGAGTTAATACTGTTGTATCTTGAGTTTTGGTCATGCAATGTTTATGAAATTTTTCTGGGAGAATCTAGAATTCTGTACCTTTCCAATGCCATCAGGATCACCTTCATATCAATTTTGGTTTGGGAGCTATGAAACTCACAAGGCGGTGTACTGCGCTGTTTGGAATCCAGAACAGTTTCTATTGTGTAGTATTTTCGACCAACTTAACTACAGAATCTGGAAACATGTTCTATAGGAAAGTTACAGAGGATTACATAAGGTTTCCAATGGTATAAAGTATGTATTTAGTGGGTCAACAGAGCTCGAGATATAACTGTTGCAAGGAGCTGCTACTGCACTGCCAGATTGGCTGGACAGATTTTTTGTATGGTTATGAAAGCTTATCTTAAGTACAGAATATGGAAAAGTGATCTATATGAAAGTTTTAGTGGGTTTCATAAGCTTTCCAACGGTGTAAAGTATGATTTCATTAGATCAACAGAACTAGAGTTATGTCTGTTTTTCTGCATTGCTGTTTTCCTGCTAGCGAAGAATGGCATGTTACAAGTTCCTACCATGTACATGAGTTTCCTGGAGATGATAGAAGGACATGATGATAATCCACAAACTTAGTTGAATATACAAGCTACCCTTTGGTGCCTTAATAGATATTTTCTTAAGGGGGGTAGCCGTGAAGAAGATACAAGACGAAGGTTTTATGCACTCAAGCACTTTACCTGGAAGGAAGCGACTATCTCCGTGGTTGAGAGGTCCAACCATGAGCAAGTATTAGTGAATTGTTGGGTGATCTAAAAGAAGCAGGATATGGAGTTGCAAGAGAAACATTTTATACGCCCTATTTCGTCTCCATGGAGTGCTTCGGCGATCTTAGTTGACAAGAAGGATGATACTCAGTGTATGTGTGTTGATTATCGATCTTTTTATGAAGTTATCATCAAGAACAAGTGCCCATTGTTGAGGATTGATGATTTGTCCAATAAGTTAAGAGGTTCTTAGTTGGAAGTAAAGGTCGATCATAAGAAATTCAAAGGATCATTACTAAGATGATGTTGACCTAGTGACGCAGTAATTGGAATGATATGGAGCTATAGTGGGCTATAACCCACAGGTCTCAAACATGGTTTATGCCTTGGCGATTTGGAGGATGCAATCATTTGGAGAGGAAAAAGTTGTTGTCAGTGTTCTTAGCATATTATGGGTGCTATTCGAGTGACACCAAGATCAAGTGAAGGCAGAAATTAAGTGATGTCACTAGTACCTATATAGTTGGTAGTTAATAAAGTTCATCTCTGAACAAAGAGAATCATGACGGTTAATTGGAAGAATAAAGAACTAAGGAATTGTCGTTATCATTGCTCTTAGCAAAGGAGGGTTATGCTAAGGAGTTTTGGACGACACCATGGATTAAGAATTACGGTTGAGGTTTGAAGAACTTGACCTAAATATCAGTTGCATATTGAAGTTGGAAGTAGGGGAGATGAAAGTATGGATTAAAAAGGAAATAACAGAACATGTTAGGATTTAATGTGGAACTTCTGGGGACAAAGAGCTTGTCATACCATTCATCTCAAGGTAGTCTTTGTGAGTAATGAAGAGTGTTTGTGTTAATGATAAACTAGCATTACACTACAATAGTACGATTATGAGGTTGAGAAAAGGAGATATAGTGGTACATGCTAGAAATAAATGTGTTATGATTTGGAGTCAGAGTGACAAGGATTTGCCATATAGTCAAGTTCACACAACCATCTTAAGATGATCTTCATGATAAGCACAATGTGCATTGGTGTGAACAGAAGCTAGCGTCCCGGGTCTGCAATAGTTTATTTAAGGAAAAGAGTATGGTTTAATAGTTGGAAGTTAACTGAGAATTGGTTGGAGGTACGTGAGAGTTGTTTGGAGTAGCCATCAAAATCTTGGAATTAGTGAGCATGTTACTTGGAGTAGTTTTATCTAGATACGCGAAGTAAAGTAAATCTTTACAAAGAAAGTGGAACTACTAGAGGAAAAGAAAATTAAATGGCGTAGTACCCTTTTCTTTTGATCTCCATCCTCCGAATCTCGGGACGAGATTCATCTTAAGGGGGTAGAATTGTAACACCCCAAAATTTGCATGATTTTAAAATAGCCAAATTGATTTGTTTATGATATTTTTGTGAGCATTTAACATAGGCTAAATAAATATCTTTATAAATTAAAATCCATCATAGGGCTAGCAACATGTTGATGCACTCATGCTGCTGCATTTTTCTTTTATGATGAATGGTTTTTGCTAGAAAGAAAATTGAGTTCAAATTCCATTTCAAAATTCTTGAGAAAATCCAATTTATTAGTATATATATTAGAACAAACGTTCTTTTCTCCTTGTTTGCTCCCAGCCGAAAGGCATATATTGGTCAACCTGCTTCTTTTGCTCCAGCACATGGTCGAAGACATGTGGCTTATCCTTTGTACAATGTCGCCATCATCTTCTATGAATGGAAACCGAAGCTACCTATTTCCTTTCTCTGAAGAAGTGGAAGCCTTCTCGATCTTCTGTCTTTCCATCTTTACAACATCTCCAGTGTATATAAGAAATTCGCTGCTGCAGTCCTTCTCGTGGCCTACAAGGAAACTTCAACAGCAACAAGCTCTACATGCCATTTATCACGTTGCCTTATACAAACTCTATACGTTCTTTTCCTGGTCCGATCGACCTCATCCATGTCCTTAGCGTACGCGCCACGCATCTCCGCACCCGCCCACATAAATAGCGCTCACCTGCCCCCACGACGCCTTCGCTTCGAGGCTACGAGCACATACGCTTGCATCCTCTTTTTCTCAACCCTGGAGCATAGCGCCGCCATCACCTGAGCCACAGCACCACCGAAACCTCATCATAGCAAGCCGTCTTGGTCGCCAAGCTTGCTTCACGAGTTGGCTGTTTCTCTGCCAATCGATCATGAGCTAGCCTCGTCTTGCCGTCACTTCGGTACGTTGTTGTGCCTAGACTGCCGATTTACCATCTGGTATTGTTTATGCCGCGCTGGTGGTTCCCTCTCGTCATATCTCTCATCTGCAGTTGTGTCGAGCAGGAGCATGCAAGCCGCCATGCATGCTAGCTATCATCTACGTATCACCAGCTATTGTCATGTATCAAGCCAACATCACTAACCATCGTTGCCCCATATCTACATGCATCTTGGTGAGAACCATGCTGCTGGTCTGCATCATGTGCAGATCATATATATGCTGCATCGATGGCTGCCAGTTTCTGCTCCATGTCCGCCTCGGCCGTCCGACGTCGTAGTTCGTCCTTCATCCAAATACATGGTGAGCTCGTGCACATGAACCCTCTCTGTCATGTCCTCTGCTTAGGTGAATCTGATCTCCAGCTCGTAGGTTGATCATCCAGTTGTTTTGCAAGCACACCAACGTGCTCTCAAATCATCGCCATGCATAGCTAGCTTGCTTGCTTTCATGACGTCACAGCTAGCTTTGGTGACATCGTCATGACATCACCCATTGGATTATGGCCGTTTTCCTTTAATAAAATAATTCAGCAAATACAATGAAAATACTTTTCACGTTTCTGGTATTTACAGAATTGCCATCGATTTCAAATGCTTATAAAATCTTCGTTTTCACTCCGTTTCGACCCATTCAAATTGCGTTGGATTTGTAATTTCGTAAGCTACGCAATAGTGATAGTGTTAGTCCAGTTTGTAGACTTTAATTTTTGAGTTCATGTTTAATGCATTATTAGTCTATAGGAAAATCTTTGAAAATTCATATCTTCGCCGCCGTAGCTTCGTTTTCAGTTAACTTGACGTCTCTGTGATCGTAGCAACGAGTAGAGTTGTTTTATAAACTTTCCTTTCTGTTTATTTATGATTGGTGTACTGTTCTAATATAGTCCTATGTTTGCTTCGTGTATGATTGCTCGGATGCTTGTGTGGTGTTCTATAATCGTGTCTAGTCGGTGAGCTTTGCGCTGAAAGTTGGTGCTCAACAAGAAGTGGAGGTCGAGAAGCAATTCTATGAAGTTTTGGGATTTGAAGAAGGATCGAAGTTTAAGGCAAGTATAGCTTGGGTTATCTTTTTGTGACCATGATCTAGTAAGCTTGATTAATGAATATGTGATTAAACATAAAAGATGAATATATCTTTTGGCAAAAGCCGGGACTTAACGTGCCGCTATGAGGGCTATATGGCTCGGCTCTAGTGCATTCAAGAGACCTTTTCTAGCTTGTGAGAGGGAGGGCTGAATTGGGTATAGGGCTTCCTCTGTCCTTTTGTGTATAGCCGGGTAGGAATGTGCCTTTATGGAAGAGAGGTCCTATATCGACGACAAAGCAACCCTTGCTTGTTAGACGAACTTTTGGGTGGCTTTATAGTGAGACCCGCTCATTCACCTTGGAAGTGTCATGGGAGTTATAAACCCGAGCAAATGGGAATCACGACTCATAGGTAAAGGGTACACCTCTGCGCAGAGTTAAATCGATTTATCGTCCGTGCCCACGGTTACGGGTGGCCCGGAAAACTAAGGGAACTTTATATGTTCATTTAAACTATTTATGTGCAATTCATTTATTCAGTTTCACTTGATCATGTGGTTATGAGATTATACTTGTTATACTTGCGGAGTTCGACATGGACTCACTCTTGCAATTCCCCCCACACCTCAGGAGTGGAGTTTAGGTTTGTTGTCAACCAGTCAGTTGGATCCAGTGGAGTGGAGTCCTTACGTGAAGATCGGAGTTGTCTTTCCGCTGATTGCTACCTACCTAAGGTATATCTCTCTTATACTAAGTACCTTACGTATTTTTAAGCATTGTTTACTGATACTACCCTTGACTTGTAGCTATATGTGGGAATTGCCTCCTAGGACTCACATATGGTGTATATCTGGTTTTGTTCTTAAAATCGGGTATTACAACAATCAACCACGGTGATCAAGCTACACAATGTTGGTTCACCGAAACCGTACAAGAAATTCTACCCACGGGATTTAAACTACATAATGAGTGGTTCTCGACCGACCACAACAAGCAATTCTAACCCACGCGGTTTTAGTCTACACAAGTAGAGGTACGCGGCCAACCTCACAAGCAATTCAATTTTGCAGAATGTAAAGAGAGGATGGAAAGTTATACCGCCGCGAAGAGTAGAAGATGGCCAATCACCTAGAGATGTTCAAGCACAATCACAATGGAGGTCGAAGCCTCGGCAATCACAAATCAACACAATGATTTTTTACCGAGGTTCACTTGCTTCCCGGCAAGCAAGTCCTCGTTGTGGCGATGCACTTGCTTGGTGAGTTGCCCGCTCAATTGGCTCAGTGCCAAAGACCCCAATGGGGAGCCGCAATCTCCACACAAGACAAGGATCCACAAGCCATGAGCAATCCACTAGAGTATCCTTTCGCGAACTCCCGCGGGGAAGGATCAAGAACCCCTCACAAGAACCCGATGTGGCCTCGAGCAATCACCAAGTCGAGCTCAACCACCACCCGCTGCTCCAAACCATCTACGGTGATGGGAATCACCGAAGAGTAACAAGAATCCGCAGCTCACTCGAAGAACAAGTGCCTCTAGATGCAACTCTCAATGCAAATCACTTGCTCTCACACAAATCTCTCTCAAGATTAGCAAAGGAATCAAAGAGATGAGTGGGGGAGGAGCTCTCTTGCTCAAAGTATGCTCAAGTATGAAGAAATGGCGAAGAGAGCTCCCCAAGGCCGGCCAAACAAGTATTTATAGAACCCTCCACGAAATAGAGCCGTTGCTCAACTCGGGGGCCAAAAATACCTACGTCGGACGCGTCCTTCGCGGACCGCCGGACGCGTCCGGCGCCCTTCACTGCGCCACGAGCCGACTGTTGCCCTGTCCTCCGTTTGAATGATCAATGCCGCCGGACGCCGAGCCCCTCCAACGCCGCGTCCGCAGCCGAAGCAGCAGTCGCATCCGGCGTAGTCAAGCAGGAGGAGCCGAGCCGCAACCCACGACCGTCGGACGCTCAGCCACGTGCGACCGGCGCGCGTCCGGCGCCGCGCTTGCCCTGCGTCCGCCGAGGTCGCGCCCAGAAGGAGTTACTGGAGTGCGTCCTTCGCGATCTCCAGCATCCGTCGCCTGCCCCTTGGTGCGTCCGGCGCCAGCCACCGCAGGCCTAGCCACGCGCGCGCCCAAGCTCAAAGCCGCCGGACTCCGCCCAGCGTCCGGCGCCCAAGCCACCGTGTCCGGCGCTGCGTCCTCCGTCATTTCATGTGCCAAAGTTGCTCCAAAATGATCCAAACCAAATCTCTTGCCTTGTGCACTAACTCCACCAAGCGTAGATCCAATCTCAAGCCTCGGAGTTAGCATTTCACACATGAAATGTCGCGCAAGAGTTCACACTCTAGTTAGCCTCTCATGCATCATGCAAAGTCGAAACTAGAGGCACTTAGGACCGCGAATGGACCGAGGAAACCCCCCTTGATAGTCGGTTATCGATCCTAAATGTGATCACACTCGCTAAGTGTCTCGATCACTAAACCAGAAAGCCCTATCAAGTATACCTTCGCCTTGATCTCCACGGGCGTTTCCATCCATCATTGGAGCTCGATCACTTCACATGTCCACCATGTTCATCACCATGATCATCATGCTCCATCATCCACCGTCACATTGCTATGTGTCTAACCACATTTAGAGCAAAGCATTAGCAATGTTTGAGTGTCATTAATTACCAAAACCAAACCGGAGCTTTCAATCTCCCCCTTTTTGGTAATTGATGACAACCCTTCACAAAACTCACAAAGATATGGAAATTGAATTCAATATGAAATTGAATTGCTTGCCCAAGACATTTTGATCATGAATCTTGGATTGGACAAGCATTTCAATTCCAGTTTTGGTAGTGGTAGCTCTCCCTACATGTGTGCATCAAATGTTTGGTCAATTTTCAAGCACACATGCAAAGATAAAACTTGTGTGAGAGTTACCACAACCAAAATGGTACTAAGGTTTATAGAATTGACCTTTGAAGCGTGATACCAATCGGAGTGCAATAATAAACCTTCCTTAGCACCATGGGAATCTAGACATTCATCAAAACTTAAAATACCTCATGAGATCACATTATAAGCAAGGTACTTTGAATAAGAGAAACTTTATGTCTAGAAACCACCTATGCATTCTATACTAGCATTACACCAAACAAGCATGAATATTGAATTTAGCTTGCAATGCTCCATATCATCATGTATGCACACACAAAATGCAACAAATAGTCTATGAGCTTGCTCCCCCTATTTGTGTGCTCATGGTTGGGTCATATCATAAAAATTGATCCCCTTCCATTGCTCTTTGTGACTTCTTTCTCCCCCTAATTTGTCAACAATCACCAACAAGGGTGCATAAGATGAGAGAAACAAGTCAAACAACTATGGCCAAATCTAAATCACATCCCTAGAAAATGTATCTCGGTTTGAACCAATGGCAAGCTTCTTCACACCTCATAAGAATAAGGGTTATCTTGACCATGTTGAGATACACATCATGAGCAAGTGCTAAAGATTCAACACTAGGTTCACAAGCTCACAAACAAGTCATATGCCACCACTAGATCAAATCAAGCATAGAAACAATAGTGGTGCCATATATCCTTCAAATTCATTTGATTTGCAATGAATGAGCCTAGAAAGATGCACATGTATACATGTCTACACAACTAGCAAAGGATGCATGAGATGCAACAACCAACTTTACCTTGCTATGTTGGAGGAGAGGCATGTCATATATGGGGTGCATCAATCCATGTTGGAGAAGCTAAGTATGTTCAACTCATTCCTCAACTTGCAATATCTTTTCTCATCAAGAGGCTTGGTGAATATGTCGGCTAGTTGATCTTCGGTGCCAATGCTTTCAATGCTAATATCACCCTTTTGTTGATGATCTCTAATGAAGTGGTGCCTCACATCAATGTGCTTGGTTCTTGAATGTTGAACCGGATTGTTTGTCATCTTGATTGCATTTTCTGTTGGTGTTCGCTCCAATGACCGAACACCAGCAGAAGTAAACCGAAAACTAGGACGAAAGTAAGGGACGAAAGTAAACAACAATTGCTTACAGCGAAATGAAACAAACAAACTTTATTCCATTCCAGCCGTCGTCCATTTACAAGATGCCCCAGGGGGTCTATTTATAGTAGTCCGTAGACTTTACATGACCAAAATACCCCTGATCTTGAACTACGGCCTTCACTTCCGTAAAGGGTAGAATCATCTTTTCTTCCTCAAAACCGACCTTCACTGCTCGGACGGGCTGAATCTGGCCCATCATGGCCCACGGATTCAGCCCACCCTCCTCCGTGTCCGAGATCCCACTCGCTTCAAATCAACGTTTGCAACTCACCAACACTAAGTCAGATGAAAATAATCGGAAAGTAGACCCCAAGTCGGAAGCCGAGGCTTGCTTTCGCACTTATTTCTGACTCGTCCTGACGAGCAACGAAAGTGCCGTCCCTTCAACTTTCAACCTGTAAATTGGCGAAAGTGAGAATCACTTTCGCCCTTCTCTTTCGACCAACCGAGCTGGCGAAAGCGAAGGCCAACTTCCGCCCTTCACTTTCGCCCGATCGAGCCAGCGAAAGCGTGGATCATCTTCCGCCTTACTCGTCCGACCGATCGATTCCAACGAAAGTGAAAGCCAACTTTCGTCCTTCACTTTCGACCGATCGACCCGACGAACACGAAGAGCCACTTCCGCTCTCAACTTTCGACCAATCGAACCGGCGAAAGTGAGGACCCACTTTCGCCCGCCTCGCCTTTCGATCGCCGAAAATTGTGATAGTGACTCGCGGGCGAAAGACTATCTCTCTCAACTTTCGGCGGCGTGCGAGCGAATGAGGGTGGACCACTTCCGATCTACCCCCAAAGTAGCCCCTTAGCGTTGTCATTTTGGCCAAGACACGCTAATAATCTTTCGCCTACGCCGCCCCCGAATTTGATCGAAAATTATTTGAATTTTGATTTCTCGGCTTTCGGAATTTGAATTTTGAATTTTCGATCAAATTTTGTACTTTCCCGCCATTTTCCTTTTTTATTGCTAAAATTTCTTATTTTCTCCTTTATTTTTAATCTGATTTATCTTCTCGGGATTCGTGCACGGTGGGGGGCGGTCGCGTCGGCTCGCAAACCAAGGCGACTGTTCCTGGCCGCGCCTATATAAGCCGAGGCCCCCCCTGCCGTGAGGTCCATTTCTTGGCCAGCTCCTGCGCTTGAGCCCACTTTCGCTTCTTGCTTTCACTCCCAGCTTTCGCGCCGCGCTTTCGCTCACGCCGTGGAGCCTTTCGTCCCAGGAGTGAAGCCTGGTCTGAGTGACTTTCGGTGAGCCCATGCTCTATCTTTTGACTTTATGTTTTTATCGTTTTCTTATTCTTCGGTAGAGCGGAAAGTGTTTTTTATTTCCATCTTTCGCATTTTTAGATGGCGAGTGAATCTACTTCCGTGGGTTCTTCTCGCTCTAACTCTTCAGAGCAGCCGTCCTCTGCTATCGACCAGAGAGTCAATCCAGCGAAAACTGTCACTGATTCAGAAACCAATTCCGAAAGTGAACAACAGCCCACTTCTCCTATCGCAGCTGTTCCACTGTGTGTTGCTGACGCCGATGATCGATCTTTGAGGATGTTGATGTCGAAGGATCTTTCGAAATCCCTATTTTTCCCACAGAAGGAAATGATCTTTCCCAGAATCCGGAAGACCAATCTGAGCCTGATCCTGACAAGGCCTCGGCGAATGGTTCTGATGCTGAAAGTGATAATAAGGAGGAAGAGAATGCAGAAGCCACTGCGACCTCTCAGGCTAATCTCAAGCCGAAAGATTTTCGCCGTATTCCAGTTTTTGAGTTGAAAATGTCGAAAGTTGACGAGGACGAGCTGGACAGCTATGTGTCGAAAGGATACATGACTCAAGAAGTTCGTAACAGATGCAGGGCTCCGGAAGATGAGACTATTCCTGAACCCAAGGAAAATGAAGCTATTGTGTTTCGTGATTACTTCCGAGCTGGGCTGACTGTCCCCTGTGAGCCCTTTGTTGGGGAACTTCTTGGGAGGTTTGGACTGCAGCTTCACCATCTTACGCCCAATGGTGTTAGCTGTCTCAGTATTTTTGCTATGGGGTTAAAGTTCATTGGCTGTCCACTCAACTCTGAGTCATTTATTCGGAATTACAGTGGTTATGGACGGTTGGACAGCAGGTCCGACAAGAAGAGGAAGATCTGATATACTTCTGAATATGGTGGTTATAACTTCACTGCCCGCCTTCATAATCGCCTCCAAACTCTGGTTCCATTTTACAAGGGAAAGTGGTCTGGTTGGAAGGACTATTGGTTCTACATTCGCGTTTGTGAGGAAGCGGATGTTGCTACTGCGAAAGCTGAAGGATTGGATAGGGCCCATCCTTTGGTGTCTCAGCTTTCGCCTATGGTGGAGGGAGCGAAAGCTGAGTTTGTTCCGAGCCAGGCTGAGTCGGACGCTAGTAAGTACTTCTGGTGAACTGCCTCCAAACAAACTAGCCGTGATTTGGCGGAAGAATGGGCGGTGTTGGGGCAACTGCCCCTTGACCCTAATGTTGGTTTCGATTATTTCGTCATGACTCCATCGGGGTGTGAAGTTCCTGACGTCCACTTTGACCACATCACGGAAGCTGACAAGCCCGAGTACGCGAAGCAGATCGAAAGTTCTGTCTCAGAAATTTTCGGCCCTTATAGCGAAAAGGAACACAAGTTGTGCATTCAGATTGGATTGGCCGGTGCTCGCCTGAATCGGATGTTCGACTTAATTGGTGTGCCTTATTCTAACAGGCTCGACCCGAGGTCTGTTGTTGATGCGGAAGCTGTCCCGAACAAGCGTGGCCAAAGAGGACGCCCGCGATCAACCAGAGGGCGCGGTGGGCGTGCCTCAAGGACTCAAGTCCTCGAACAGAAAAAACGAAAGTCACGTACTTGGGAGGTTCGTCACTCGAACCCGAGATGTTAAATTGGAAGGGAAATAGCGAAAGCTTTGAAACCTAGCTCGGGCATAACTATCGGAAAACTCGAAATTGGGGAATGTCTCTCTATGAGATGGTTGGGTTCTTTTTTTGCTTTCACATGCTGCATTGCTGTTTCGCTCTATGATTTTCTTTTATTCGAAATGATCATGTACTGACAGATTTCGTTTATTTTCCTTTGTTCATGCAGGCTGAAGAGAGCGAAGGCGATATGGGTCGTGCCGATATTCCGGATCCTCGCATGCTGGGTGATGATGACGATAGTCTGTCCGCCCTGGATCTTGGCTCTCTGTGCGCAGATAAGTGCCCTGCTGCTCCTTCGGAACTAGTTTCGAAAAGGCATAAGACTTCTGCCTTGAAAGCCGCTGAACCTTCCGCTGTTTCGAATGTTGTGAGAGCTTCATCTCGTCAACCTTCGACGAATGTTGGTTCACGTGGTAAGTCTCATTTCTTCAAAGAGTCTTTGGTTGAGAACATCTTTTGGGGTCACCTTTTCGGACACGAGGAATTGGATTTAGACTCGTGTTTCGATGACTGCGGCGAAATGGTGGTTTACTCTGGAACTAGTTCTTCTGAAGAGCGTGACCCCGACCGCGAAAGAGCTTATAGGATCTCAAATTCTCTTGGATTTCCCGCAGACACTCGCCTGATGGCGAACGTGACCTATCAACAGCTCGGAATTGTTCCGAATAAAGCCGCGCTGCAAGCGACTGATGAAGCTGCGGCTTCTTTCGACATGCCCACGGCGGAGAATGCCCTTTTGAAGCTCAACCGCGCTCCTTAACGGATGCTGCCACCTCTCATCTTATTCGGTGAATTGAATTTTTGACGTTTGTCGACTTAGCTTTCGAAGTCATCATTTGACTTGCGCTTTCATTGCTTGTCGTTTCAGCTTTCGAAATTATTTTGTGACTTGTTGTTTTTCTTGACAAATTTTATGTTGAATAGAACCCTCTCGAAGAAAGATGCAACGAAATTGCTTCTCTTGAGAAGAAAGTGTCGATAGGGAAACCAGATTAAGGATCTTGAGTCGATAGTTGAGACTCGAAAAAAGAATGTTGAGGAGGAGAAAAAGAAAGCCGAAAACTGCGATTGCTGAAAAAGCAACTCTCTCTTCGATTTTGAGAGAGTCAATGGTGAACTAGCGGATCTTAAGAAGCACAAGAAGGAATATCTGAAGGACCTTAGCATCGAGGGGCAGAAAGTTTTTGTTGCCTACAAAAATCTTGTGGAAGGGATCGGCTCGGAAGTTGAATTTCCCCAAAACTATGACCTCATGAATTATATGGGTTGGCTGGTCACAGAGCTTTTGAACTTTGAAGCCGTGCAGAACACAGGACGCAGCTTTGCTGCCCTGGAGTCTATTGGTGCTTTCGCGCAATGTCTCCGGTCGCATGGTTGTTCTCATGCGGCTACTATGCCCATTGGAGCGCCCAAGGAATATTACAAGCGAACCACGGAGGCGAAAGCTGACGCTCATCGCTTTTATCATGAGTTTTGGCTTAAAGGTGGACGGGACCTGGCGCTTATTCGCACTGCAATTTCTCATGGCAAGGTGATGTTCTGTTTTTATCTTACCTTTCGATTTGGTTGTTGTCATCTTTTGGAGTTACTTACTGTAAATTCTCATAGACATCAGAGGAGAAAAAAGCAATCGGGGCCAAAGTTTAGGAGTTCATCGATGCCCGCAACGCGTGTGAACAGGCGGCTCGTGAAAGCTCTGCTGCAGGAACATCAGGCGAAAACCAAGCGTCCGCCCCTACTGCTGATCAAGCTTCCGCTGGACACGCTGCTCCTGATGGTTCCGCTCCTGCTGACAAAAATGCTTCCGCCCAAAACAAATCGCCAGTAGCTTGACTTAGGGCTTGCGATTTGGAAAAACAATGTTTAAATTTGTGTGCGTGCAAAGTTGCACGAATGTTGTAAGACTTTGATGGTACTGTGGTTGTAACTTAAGCGTATTTCGTTTTGTTTGCTTTTAATGTTTCGACAGGTTGGTGAGGCTGACTTGGCCAATGCGATTGAGATTTATCCTCTTGCCATTGCGAAAGGTGATTTCCATGTTTTCGACGAATCGTGGTATCGCTATCGACGGCGTCATCCGCATTGGTCACTTGGTGTTTTCATGTGGGACTGCCGAACATTACGAGCTTCTGAAACGCCGTCTTGAAAAGGATTCTGCCTGTGGTGAAGGACCTTCTAGCTCCAAGTTTGCCGGAAATAGTTCAAAAATTCCGAAAGCTGAGCCTTTCGACGATATTCCCTTAGAACGTGCAGGTTATAGTTATATTCCTGTGACCCCTAACATCGACGAAGGGTCCTTGAAGGTGCCCAGGGATGAGCCCTTTTGATTGTAAATTGTGATTGTAAATTTCGAGCGTTTATATGCTTATGAATGAAAATGCTCATGTTTCGATATATGCGTCGAATGTGTCGTTGTCGGAACCCTTTTTGACCGAGCCCCTTTACTCAAAATTTTGGTAAATGCCGCCCCCCCATTTTCGAGTTAGGGGCGAGTAAACTTGTCTTTTTAGAGAAAACCCTCAGTTCTAAATTGGTCAAGAACGCCGCCCCCCATCTTTTGAGCTGAGGGGTTGACGAAAATTTTGTCGCACATTCGACGCTGATTGGAGAAATTACAATGACTTTAACATTTTTGAAAGCTTGGTTTACAATTTTGCCATCGGCCCTTCGCTAACATAGCAATAGTTTGCCAACAGCTGCTGCAATTGTGCTCGTTATTCCAAATGCGAAAGCTGAAGGTCTTGAAGTCAAAACACGTTGCTCTAGATGACAAAGATAATAAAAAGAGCTAAAGCTATAAACATGATAGAGAAAGCTCTCAAAATTGCACCAGAGAGATGAAGATACTCCAGGTATAGATTTGCTCAAACAATTTATAGGGAGTTGGAGTTATCTGGAAGCTCGTATATGATTGTTTCTGCTTAAATGAAGTCTGGCGTATTACTATCATATCTTTTGCATTAAAGTATATGATTGCTTCTGCTTAAATGAAGTCTGGCATATTGTCAGAATTCGTAAGTCTTGGTTGTCGTAAAGCTATCTGCATTTGGTCAGTTGTACTTGCGTATCTTTTGTATTGAATTCATGGGTTAAAGTCATCTGACCTTTTATCAGAATTCATGAAGTCTGAATATCATGAAGATTAAAAGGGTCAGTTCGACAGAGATATCAGATCTTTCGCCTTGAATGAGGGCATACAGTTATCTGTATTTGATCAGCTGTACTTGCGTATCTTTTGTATTGAATTCGTAGGTTAATGTCATCTGACCCTTTGTCAGAATTTATGGTGTCTGAATGCCATGAAGATGAAAAGGTCCGTTTAACGAGGTATCCAATCTTTCGCCTTAAATGAAGGTGATTGTGTTTGTTACTTGCTATAAGGACGCCGAAATCCTATAAATAACGTGCATGGTTCCATCCATTTGCTCATCTCGTTGTGGCTTACGATTGTAGGGTTTCTCTAGAAAAATTGCAGTTGTGCTTCTGGTTTCTTGGCGGAGAACTTCTTTCCTACTTGATTTTTGGGGAGAAGACCCATCCAAGGAACCCAAAGTTCAACTTCAGAAGTGGAAAATCTTGCTCTTCTTTCGGCTTCAGATGAATTGATCTTTTGGTTTCTGTGCTTCTTCTTCCTCCTCGCCTAATCCGCGGTGGCGAGGATGAATAAACTCGAAACCGAACGATTAACTTCGCATTCTTTAGCCGATGCTCTCCATCGATTTACCGATACTGTGATCCAGAATGGTTGTTGGAGTTTCGTATTTCAGTGTTGCTTGAGCTCAAGATAGCCGATATTTCGCTTATTGAACCCAAGCATGACTGGCTTCGAAATTTTAACATTAAACATTCACGAAGTACCGAATTTTTGGTCTTTTGATAGTTTGCGAGATTGGTTATTAGGATTTCTTGGGTCGATAGCGCTTGAGCTCGAGGTAGCTGATATTTCGCTTATTGAGCTCGAGCGTTTCTTCCTTTGAAATCTTAACATTGCCATGTCTGACACGTTAACTTGCTGTGAGCTTCCGGGCTTGTTTGATTTTCTTGAAAACCAAACCCTAACTTCTTTCGAGCTGGACTTGCTCGATTTTCTCGAAGCTAAGCCCCTTAGCCATTTTCGGCTTTAGGCAATTTCGGCTTTAGCTCTTTTTGAGCTGCTAGACTTGCTCTGACTTTCTCAGAAGCTAAGTCCCTTAGCCATTTTCGGCTTTAGCCATTTTCGGCTTTAGCTCTTTTTGAGCTTAGACTTGCTCGACTTTCTCGAAACTAAGCCCCTTAGCCATTTTTGGCTTTAGCCATTTTCGGCTTTAGCTCTTTTTGAGCCGCTAGACTTGCTCGATTTTCTCGAAGCTAAGCCCCTTAGCCATTTTCGGCTTTAGCTCTTTTGAGCCGTTAGACTTGCTCGATTTTCTTAGATGCTAAGCCCCTTAGCCATTTTTGGCTTTAGCCATTTTCGGTTTTAGCTCTTTTTGAGTCCGTTAGGCTTGCTTCGATTTTCTCGGAAAGCCGAGCCCCTTAGCCATTTTCGGCTTTAGCTCTTTTTGAGCTGTTAGACTTGCTCTGATTTTCTTAGAAGCTAAGCCCCTTAGCCATTTTTGGCTTTAGCCATTTTCGGCTTTAGCTCTTTTTGAGCCGTTAAACGTATGAGAACAAGAGGTTGTTTACAACCTTACCTTAATAACTCCCGCGTTTCGTCGAATATGCAAGGTGTTTGCACCTTGTTTTCGACCTTGACATGGAAACTGGTGCTCTCTTCTTCTGGGGAAAAAATGTAATAATAGGAAAAAGGGATACAAAGGATTTCCTCATTAAAAAACCTCACACCTTTCGCAAGGCTTCCCCCGAGGAAAAAAAGAGTGCAAGTCCCTAGATTAATGTCTACTGAAATGTAAAAATGCGAAAAGTAAAATTACATCTATGTTTTATATTCTATGGATAAAAGCGACGAAGATTGTCTGCATTCCAGGTGTGTGTCGATTCGACGCCTTCTTCATTGATCAACCTGAAAGCTCCTTCTTTGACCATAGCTGAGATGATATATGGCCCATACCACTATGACTGTAGTTTCCCCTGTTTGTTTGGCTGCTTGATGAGGACCATGTCTCCTGGGTTGATGTCCTTTCGTAGCACCTTCTTGTCCCTCCAGCTTTTTGTTTCTTGGTGATATTTGTCTAAGTTATCAGCCGCCTCTAGCTTTGTTTGCTCTGAAGTTTCGATGTCGATGAATCTTTGGATTGGATTGGTTGCTGCAACTTCGATTCTGAATGATCCGAGCTTCATTTCTTCTGGTGTGATTGCTTCTTCGCCATATAGCAGACGAAATGGAGTGAAGTCTATTGCTCTGGTCTTCGAGATGTTATGGCCCCATACGGAAGTTGTTAGTTCTTGTGCCCATTTGCCTTTCTTTTCTTCTGTCAATATTTTCGAAAGTGAAGTAAATATTTCAGCATTCGCTCTTTCGATCGCTCCATTTGATCGTGGGTGATTGACGAAGCGAAAGCCGCTTTATGTTTAACTCTTCACAAAAGCTTCGTATTCATGCGGTTGAATTGTTTGCCATTGTCAACCGTGATATAAGCTGGCACTCCGAAACGACATATGATTCGTTGCCAGGTAAAGTTGATTAGCGTTTTTGACGTGATTTTTGCTAGAGCTTTCGCCTCAATCCACTTGGTGAAATATTCCAACGCGACTGCGGCGAACTTTAGATTCCCTAGAGCTTGCGGAAGTGGACCCACAATGTCTATTCCCCATCTTTGCAACGGCCAAGTTGGAATGATCAGACTCGTTAAATTTGCTGGAGCTTTTTGATTTTTCGCAAATCTTTGACAAGCTTCACATCTTCGGACAATTTCTTTTGCATCTTTCACCGCTGTGGGCCAGTAGAAACCTTGCCTCATGGCTCTGTGGGCTATCTCATGCGGACCCCTATGTGCACCGCACATGCCTGAATGCATTTCGGCTAACAGCTTTTCTCCTTCTTCTTTGCTGATGCACTTTAGGAGTGGTGCAACTACGCCCTCTTTGTATAACTCTTCTCTGATGATTGTGTACTGCTTTGTTCTAGACCTCATTCGCTGATATTCTTTTTATCTTCTGGCTCATATGTCTCTTTGAGGAAAGCGACAATTGGTGCTCGCCAGTCTTCGCTTGCTATCACGTGTATTGCTCTTGGATTCTCTTCTTCTTCTATTACCGCCTTTAGAGTTAACGTCTGGTAAAAAACATCTTGAGGTAAGGGTATGTTTTGTGCTGCAGCTTTCGCCAATTCATCAGCTTCTGAATTTTCTGATCTTGGGATGTGCCTCAAAGTGAAACCCGAGAAGTGTTTTTCCATTCTTCTGACTGCTGCCAGATATCTTGCCAGTTCTCTTTCTTTCGCTGTGTACTCTTTTTTGATGTGGCCAACTACTACCTGTGAATCTGATTTCACGATGCATCTGCGTATACCGAGAGCTCTCAGCTTTCGAAGTCCCAGTAACACTGCTTCATATTCCGCTGTGTTGTTTGTTGTCTGGAACTCTAGTCTTGTTGCATATCTCAGCCTCGGGCCCGCTGGAGGTATCAGTATAGCTACGATTCCGGCGCCTGAGTTACACCATGCTCCGTCGCAGAAGATTGTCCATGTTGGCTCCTCGAACCTGATCATCGTGTCGAAAGCTGACGGGGTCCAATCTGCTATAAAGTCGGCAATCACTTGTGATTTAATTGTGGACCTGTGTGTGAAGTCCACTATATACTGGTTCAGTTCTGCTGCCCATTTTCCAATTCTTCCAATTGCTTCAGTATTGCGGAAGAGTGCTTCTAATGGTTGTGCTAAAGTGACGATTATGCGATGCTGTTGAAAGTAATGCTTCAGCTTTCGCGAGGCCATTACCACTGTATAGGCTAATTTCTCAAGTTCTGTGTAGTTCTGTATAGGCTATTTGCTCCTGACAAAGCTTCAGACACATAGTAGATTGGAAATTGCTGAATTTTGCCTTCACTCTCTCTTTCTTCTACTAGCACTGCGCTTACTGCAGTATGGGATGATGCCAGATATAAAAGTAAGTCAGCTTTCGCCGTTGGTCTGTTTAGTGTCGGAAGTCTCATGAGATAATGCTTCAGATTTTCGAATGCTTGTTGTTGTTCTACTCCCCAATCAAATTGATCTGCTTGCTTGAGAACTCTAAAGAATGGTAACCCCTTTTCTGCGGATCTTGCTATAAATCTGCTTAGTGATGCCGTACGTCCTGTGAGTTTCTGCACTTCTTTCTTAGTTGATGGTGGTTTCATGTTAACTATCACCGCAATCTTCTCAGGATTAGCGTCTATCCCTTTCGCTGATACCATGTACCCAAGAATTCTGAATTCTTTGACGCCGAATGCGCACTTCTCCGGGTTGAGCTTTAGGCCGCTTTTCTTTAGATTTGCGAAAGTTTCCTTTAAATCTTCAATGTGTGTTTCCTTTTTATCACTTTTGACAACGATGTCGTCCATGTAGTTGACCAAGTTTCGACCTTTCTGATCATCGAAGACTTTGTCCGCCATTCTGGCGAAAGTTGGTCCTGCATTACGCAGACCTTCGGGCATTCTTCGGGCGCAAGTCCCACTTGGGGTGATGAAATTGGTCTTTTCCTCGTCATCCTTGTTTAGCCGCATTTGGTGATAGCCTGAGAAACAATCTAGCAGACTCATTCTTTCACAGCAGCTGCGATATCGACCAGCTTGTCTATTCTTGGCATTGGATATGGATCTTTTGGACATGCTTTATTTAGGTCTGTGAAGTCGATGCACATTCTCCACTTCTTGTTTTTCTTCTGAACCATTACTACATTCGCTAGCCATTCCTGATACTGGACTTCTCTGATAACTTGAGCTTGCAATAGTCTGTCCACTTCTGCTTTCGCGGCTTCCGCTCTTTCATCTGAGATCTTTCGCAGCTTCTGTTTCCTTGGTCTTATTGCTTTGGATACATTCAGATTGTGTTGGGCAAGTTCTCTGTCCACTCCTCGTAGGTCACTTGCTGACCATGCGAATAGATCTTTGTTTTTGTACAGAAATTTGATGAGTTCAGCTTTCTCCTGCTGTTCAAGATATTTTCCGATGTGTACGTATTGGTCAGGAGTGTATTTCGATAGTGGTACTCTTTCAGTTTCTTCATTCGGTTTTGCTCTCGCTTTCTCTCTTTTCTCTTTATTTTCATCATCCTCTTCACTTTCATCTTCCTTCTTTTTTGTTTCTTTGACTTCATTGATCATGCTCAGTATCCCGGAATAGGTTTCCCTTCAATTTTTCCGCGCTTCTTGATCTCCGAATAATGTTATTATTCCGAAAGGTGAGGGGACTTTCATACGAGGAAACTCTGTTTTATTACTGCGTCGAACTTGTTTATGAATCCTCTACCGAATATGGCAGTGTATGGGTACGGCATATCTACAACGTCGAAAGTGATCATCTCAGCTCTGGCCTTCTGATCTTGTGCGAGGGCTACTTTCAAGTTTATCTTCCCGATTGCGTTTATTCTTTAGCCTCCAAAGCCGAAGAGCGAATTGCCTGTGGTATCTAATGTTCTTCTGTCGAGACCCATTTGCTCGAATGCTTTGGAAAAGATGATGTTCGCTAAACTACCATTGTCTATTAGAATGTTGTGCAGAGTGAAACCGTTGACATTAGCAGTAGCGACGAATGCATCATAGTGCGGATAATCTCTAATTTTGAAGTCTTCTTCGGTGAAAGTAATAGGTGCCATGGACCACGTCGGTCTACTTAAGGGCAGCCTTGGAGTCACTGTGTGTATTCTCCTTTCGTACTCCTTTCTTGCTCTTTTGCTTTCATGCTCTAGATTTGATCCGCCTATGATGGCGTAAATGTGTCCTTGAGACTGTAGCACTGCATTTACCATGTGTGCTTCTTGATTGTTTTCTTGTTGAACTTGCGAATGCTGTGCCGGAAGCTGATGTTCTTGCACCGCTGGTGAAGAAACTGCTGCTGACGTAGCTTGGGTCTGTGGAAGTTGAACTATCGGATTTTGGGGTGGATAGGGCCAGGTGTACGCCGGTTGATGATACATAATCTGTTGAGGATATTGCTGAAGCTGAGCTTGGTACGAATGTTGATATGCCATGTAGTTCTGATTTGAAGTACAACTTTGCTCTCGTCCCGTGTTGTGGAACACATGTTTGGGATTTTCCCTCTACGGAATTGCGTCATCTTTCTCCTTTTGTTCTTTCGCTAGCTTGGTGTATATGCAATCTCTCGTAAAGTGATTTTTGTCTTCTCCACAAATGACACAATATGGGATTCTTTGACCTCTTCCCCGTCCTCTTCCTCTTCCGCGAGGTGGACGGCCACCTCTGTTTCCTTGGAAATTCTCCCTGTTGTTGTTATGATATGGTGCTGGCTCGTTATTCGGCATATCCTTCTGATCATTCGGTTGTTGTCGAAGGTTGTTCACTTGATGATAGTTCTGGTTGTTTCTCTGATTGTAAGGTTGCCTTATCGGCTTAGCTTGCCTTGGGTTGCTTTGGTTTATGTTGGTTCTGGCCGCTTTGCGCTTTCAAAGGTCATCTTCTGATCTTGCAAACTTTCGCATTTCCTCGAACAACTGTGTTACTGTCTTTGGTGTTTCTCTTTATCAGATGGACAGCACATGGGCCAATCTGCAACCCTTGTATTGCTGCTACGATGACTACGTCGTCGGAAGCATTTGGCACTTGCACTCTTAGCTGAATTAGCTTGTCTAGATATGATGACAATAGCTCTCCATCTTCTTGTTTGCACGTCATTAGGTCTCTAGTTGTTTTCTTTTCTGTTTGAAACCCTTGAAAGGTCGAAAGCATTTCCTCCTTGAGTTGTCCCCAGGTTTGGATTGACAATGGCCTTAGAGATGTGTACCATTCATAAGCAACATCTTCTGCCGCCATAATGAACGATTTTGCTAAAGTGGTGGAATCCCCTCTGGGCGAATGTACTGTGGCTTCGTAACTTGCCAGGAACTTCCGAGGATTTGATTTCCCGTTGAAAGGTGGTAGCTTTGGTTTGTAATTTGCTGGCCATGGGTGCCTTTGTAGCTCCGGCGAAAGTGGAGAGGTTGGGTCCAAAGTGATTTGTTCCATCTGCCTTGGCTGAATATTCTCTTGAAAGAAATTTGGTGGCATTTGGGGTGCCCGAAGATGAGCCGCCCGTAGCCGAGCCGCTGAAGCTGTTCTATCTCTCTCGAAGGGCTATCCTTCTTGCTTCCGCTTCTTGCACTTGCCGCCGAGTTAGAGCTTCTCTATTTTTGGCGCGACGTATCTCGCTAGCTGATTGCGTTGCAGCTGAAGAGTTCTGATTTCCCCTTAACTTTCGCTGAGTTGCTTCAGTAGTCTGGCATGATCATTCACCTGAATGTCCTCTTGCCTGAGTTGTTCATCTTGCCTATCTTCTGGTTCCTCTTGGTTTTGATTTTCGTCTTCAGATGTCTCTTCTGCGAGTGGAACTATCTCTCTTGCAAGGTCTGTCGCTGGAGCTTTTGCTCAGGCTGAGGTGTCGACATTTGCCTGCCGTCCTGACTCTTTTGCGGAAGGTGAAAGGGTAGTGGTAGTTTCTCCTGTCACCTTCTTCTGTCCTCCCATCGGTGGCATGGTCGTGTCGAGCAACAACCACGGGTGGGCGCCAATGTTTGTGTTCGCTCCAACGACCGAACACCAGCAGAAGTAAACCGAAAACAAGGACGAAAGTAAGGGACAAAAGTAAACAACGATTGCTTACAGCGAAATGAAACAAATAGCTTTATTCCATTCCAGCCTCCGTCCGTTTAAAAGATGCCCCAGGGGGTCTATTTATAGTAGTCCATAGACTTTACATGACCAAAATACCCCTGATCCTGAACTACGGCCTTCACTTCCGTAAAGGGTAGAATCGTCTTTTCTTCCTCAAAACCGACCTTCACTGCTCGGACGGGCTGAATCTGGCCCATCATGGCCCATGGGATTCAGCCCACCAGTCCTCTGCTGTGTCCGAGATCCCACCTGCTTCAAATCAATGTTTGCAACTCACCAACACTAAGTCAGATGAAAATAATCCGAAAGTAGACCCCAAGTCGGAAGCCGAGGCTTGCTTTCACAATTATTTCCGACTCATCCCGACAAGCAACGAAAGTGCTTTGTCCCGTCAACTTTTGACCCGTAAATTGGCGAAAGTGAGAATCACTTTCGCCTTTCTCTTTCGACCAACCGAGCTGACGAAAGCGAAGGCCAACTTCCGCCCTTCACTTTCGCCCAATCGAGCCAGCGAAAGCGTGGATCATCTTCCGCCTTACTCGTCCGACCGATCGATTCCAACGAAAGTGAAAGCCAACTTTCGTCCTTCTCTTTCGACCGATCGACCCGACGAACACGAAGAGCCACTTCCACTCTCAACTTTCGACCAATCGAACTGGCGAAAGTGAGGACCCACTTTCGCCCTTGCCTTTCGACTGCCGAAAACAGCGATAGTGACTCTGCTTCAGGCGAAAGACTTTCTCTCTCAACTTTCGGCGGCGTGCAGGCGAATGGGGGTGGACCACTTCCGATCTACCCCCAACACTTTCATTGTCACAAAACAAAGGCACATGCTTGAACTTTGATCCCATAGTCCTTCAAAATGGCTTTCATCTATAGCAATTGTGCACAACAATTCCCCGCACTAATATATTCGGCTTCGGCGGTGGAAAGTGCCACACTATTTTGCTTCTTTGAAGACCATGACACTAGAGATCATCCTAGCACTTGGCATGTTCCACTTGTGCTCTTCCTATCAATCTTGCAAGCGGCATAGTCGGAGTTGGAGTATCCAATCAACTCAAATCTTGACCCCTTGGGATACCATAGACCAACATCTTGAGTGCCCTTCAAGTATCTGAATACCCTCTTGGTTGCCGTCAAGTGACTCTCTCTTGGAGAAGCTTGAAATCTTGCACACATGCACACACTAAACATGACATCCGGCCTTGAAGCGGTCACATATAGTAAGCTTCCAATCATTGATCTATATAGCTTTTGCTCAATCATCTTGCCACTATCATCAATATCCAAACCGCCATTGGTTCCCATTGGTGTGCTAATTGCTTTAGCGTCTTGCAATCCAAACTTCTTGATCATGTCCTTGATGTACTTGCCTTGACTCACAAAGGTACCATTCTTCATTTGCTTGATTTGAAGACCAAGGAAGTAGCTCAACTCTCCAAGCATAGACATCTCAAACTCACTAGCCATCATCTTTGTAAACTCCTCATAAAAGAATTGATTGGTTGACCCAAAGATGATATCATCCACATAGATTTGCAACACAAACAAGTCATCTTCTGTCTTCTTAGTGAAGAGAGTGGTGTCAACTTTACCCATCTTGAAGCCTTTGGAGATGAGAAAGTCCCTCAATCTTTCATACCATGCCCTTGGAGCTTGCTTCAAGCCATACAATGCCTTCTTGAGCTTGTAGACATGGTTGGGCTTCTTGTCATCCTCAAAACTGGGAGGTTGTGCAACATACACTTCCTCATTGATGAACCCATTGAGAAATGAACTCTTCACATCCATTTGATAGAGCTTGATGTTGTGAGCACAAGCATAGGCTAATAAGATTCTAATTGCCTCCAATCTAGCCACCGGTGCATATGTTTCTCCAAAGTCAAGACCCTCAACTTGTGTGTAACCTTGAGCCACTAGTCTTGCTTTGTTCCTCACAACTAAGCCATCTTGATCTTGCTTGTTCTTGAAGACCCACTTGGTGCCAATCACATTGTGTTTATTCGGCCTCTCAACAAGCTCCCACACATCATTTCTAGTGAAGTTGTTCAATTCCTCATGCATGGCATTTATCCAATCTGGATCCTTCAATGCCTCATCAATCTTGGTTGGCTCAATGAATGACACAAAAGAGTAGTGCTCACATATGCTAGCCAATCTTGATCTTGTTTGTACTCCTCTTTGAATGTCACCAATGATATGATCTAGAGGATGATCTCTTGCAATGTTTGAAGGTTGAAGAACTAGCTCATTTGCATTGCTTGCTTGACCTTGATCTTGATCTTCATGTTGAGTACCACTTGTGCTTGCCTCATTTGAATCATCAATCACTACTTGAGTTGGCACTTGCACCTCATCACCATCATCCACTTGCCTCGGCCTAATTTCACCAATGTCCATGTGCCTCATTGCACTGTTCAATTGATCTCCACCCACATTGTTGGGGGCAGGAGTGGAATCGGCCACCCCGTCCCCCGTATTAACGCGTGCCTCTTGTGTTTTCTGGTTGCAGGCAAGGCCGATAGCGCGGGCTCGGTGCGCATTCGGCACCAGCACCCAGTGCCTGCCAGGAGTCGCCGATAGCACGGGCAAGGCGCGCATCCGGCGCCACCACCCAGCGCCGGCCAGGAGTCGCCGATAGCGCGGGCTCGGCGCACATCCGGCGCCATCACCGAGCGCCGGCCAGGAGTCACCGATAGCGCGGGCTCGCCGCGCATCCGGTGCCATCACCCAGCGCCTGCCAGGAGTCGCCGATAGCGCCGGCTCGGCGCGCATCCGGCACCCACACCCCGCTCCCGGCTGGGAGTCACCGATAGCGCGGGCTAGGCGCGCATTCGGCGCCAGCACCCAGCGCCTGCCAGGAGTCGCCGATAGCGCAGGCTCGGCGCGCATTCGACACCGACACCCAGCGCCGCCGGGACTCGCCGATAGTGCGGGCTGGGCCGCGGATTCGGTTTTGTGACCGGGAGCGCATCCGGCAGCTTAGTTGGAGGCTGACCTGGATGAGCATCGGTCGGTGGTTGGCCGACAAAGGTGGGCCCCTTGGGTCGTTTACTTGTTTGCCCTTGGTCGGCTCTTCGTGTACGTTGAAGGTAGAATTGTTAGGGGCATTTCGGTCAAGTACGCAACACGATTTCCTATAAATACACCCCTGATGGGACTTTGTAAAGGACTTCTGGGCTCTGTGCGTTTTAGCCGGAGGACAAGGAATATAAGGTTCGTGTTGTTTGTTCTGTTCTACTATTTCGTATTTCCTGTTTCGGCCCTTTAGGGGGTACGACCCTAAAGGGCAGAAACAACATTGGCGCCCACCGTGGTTGTCGCACGAACTTGTCATGCCACCTAAGGGAAAAGCTAGAAGTTCAGTTGTGAGAAAGCAAATGCCAACCATCTGTTGACACTAGATACGCACACGAAAGAATCAAAGAAAAATAATCCACAAGTGCACGGATATCGGTGAGCACTTCACCCGGGAGATAAGTCCTGAGTATCGTATTTGTTTTTTATCCGCTAAGAGAAAATGTGCAATAGACTAACCCGATCTTTACTACTACCCCTGGGCTGCTAGTCAAGTGAGAATTAAGCGATATAGAGAGAACTCCTTCGTCAGTCTTCTTCTAACCTATGGCAAGCTTTGAGACTATTGTTCTAAGGGGGTACCTGAGGAAAAGACACCACAGAGGATGTTAAACCGGGCACAAAGGACCTACCTTACCTACCAACGGGAAGTGGATTACAAAGGTAATAAAGGGATTGTCACTTCCCTCACTACTACCATGGTTCCGGCCGAATGGGGAGCATCTACAAGTGAACCTAGCCTAAGCACCACGCTTATGCTAAAGAACGATTACTCTATTCCCAATGCGAAGCGAATAAAGTAAACTTGTAAACCAAAGAACAATAATAACAACGAACTTACTAGTATTAGAAGTTGAATTGCCGAATGATCCCGAAACCAAGCCTCGGGTTAGGAGACTTGATCCCGCAGTACACTTGGATATGAGACACCGACAGTAGGGCTTCCTCCAAATCTACCTCCACTCTATACTCTCTCAATCTCTCTTGGTACTAATACCCTATAGAGATAGATCATTCGTGGGACCCTTCTCTATCTAATTCTCTATCTGGAAGGAATTAATCTGAAGTCTAGAATGAATTAGGGTTTCTCCCAGGGCCAGGGGCTCTGAATATATAGCCCGCTAGGATGCACCACAGCCCTCGGATCAAACCGACCTAAATGGACGATTATTATTCATCTTCAAAGTCGGTGGAGGCAGGATCCGCGAGACTCCACCTGATTGGTCCAGGTGGAGGGGCGGGCGACTGGGCTAGGGGCGGCCGCCTCGGTCTATGCTGGTGGGCCCCGGCTTCGTGTGTCGCCTTCCTCGGAGTCTTCTAGATTATACTTTTTCACCCATTCGGTCTTTCTCTCTATGTAAACCCGACATGTGGACCATCTTGGGTAGTTTTCAACTGTCACCCTGCAGAAATAGATATTCACCAAAACTCATGGAATTCTATCAGTGGTAACCCTATATCTATCAAGTATTTATGAATAGGTCCATTTGCATGCTAAGTTGACGGTTAATTTTATGAGTTAACGATCGTCAACAAACTCCCCACACTTGTCTTTTACTCGTCCTCGAGGAAAAGGATGGATTACTTTAAGCATAGCCTCAAACCAAGACATCAACATTAGATTATCCCTGATCATACCTGCACTGCGGGATTCAAAGTGTCTACCATTGAACTTTGGGGAGTTGAAAGATGGAACAGCGTGAAGTAAAGATCCTTCTTCTATCAATCCTGTCACTTGGAGTTTTTATAATATTTTTGCAAAGAAAACTTAGCTTACCCTTCTCCATCATGTAGCACACTCGAATCACTCATTATATGTGGTATTTGTAGAACTCACCATTATGTATAGAGCACTCAAATCACTCAATGTATGTAGTATTTATGGAACTCACTTGAGGCATGTGAAGGGTATGCCTCCTATTCTATTAAGGCTTATATGGAGTTTAAGGTATGTCAAGGAATAGCATTTTTGCCTGCGTATATTGATTAATCAAAAACAGGAACCACCGAGAGGGGGACCTTACTCTAGATCAAGTGTGTGCAAGTGTGTGGAATATTTGGTGGCTAAATTGAAGATAATGATGCTCCTTCCCTCTCTTGCACTGTCTTCTCTTGAATATTGCTTTGCTGATCTTCTCTTGAATGATAACTTGATCTTCTTCTGAATAACTCTTTAAGCTTCTTTGAACTTCCTTCTCTTAGGATCAGAATACTTTGGAGCTCATGGGCTATCTCTTTCTTTCTTTTCTTTTTCTTTTTTCTTTTTTCTTTTTTTAACAACTGTTTTTTGCATAGCCCATGTCTAAATCTTGGACACAATAACTTTCTTGAACATGATGATAACGATGATGATGATACGATGATGATGATAATCTTCTTCGAAAATACTAGATGATGATAACAATCCTTGGAGCATATAGAAATCCTAAAAAGTGTATGTATCCTCTCCCAATGTAGGAGATGGATAAATGGCAAAAAGCATGTTTTTGCGTACTCCCAGTGTAGGAGCAGCAGGTATATATGTGGGTGTAAGTGCACTTGATCATATGAGTAAGAGACCCTTCTCTATGGCTCTAACACTGCCAAGACTATTCTCAACACAAATAAAAAGCTTATGTGCTAGTCTTTCAGAATTTTGTCGACGAGGCTCTATAGGCATTTATTACCATAGAGGAGAAGTGTAGCTAAAATTTTAAGATTTTGAAAAGAAATTCTCCAAGCAACTAGACATCAAGAAATCAGGTTCTCATGGTTCATGCTATCTCACTATCCACAACAACTTAAGTAAAATGGGGTCCCTATAAATAACGTTCCCAACAGCTACAGGGATTCCCAGGAATTATCATGGTGTGAGTCTATATTGGGGTCATGATTAAAATAATCTACCTTCTCAATATATATAGTAGGTGATTTAATTCAAGATGTTCCCCAAACGAATCGGAAAAACGTGATCGGTATAAAATTTGGAACGTAGGGAAGCAAACCTGACCGTGGACGAAAGCTGAAGCCAAGTGGGCCCACCCCGTATGGGCGGGCGCCTCGAGATTTGGGGCGGCCGACTCGCGGGTGACCCCGGGTCTCGCTTCACCGAGCGTGATCTTTATGTCATATCTTTTCAAATATTTTTGCTGTTTCGCTGATATCCGTTAGTTTCGTCGTCGGTTACCTCCCCCACACTAGATTCCTGCTATCTTCATTCACAACAAGGTGGAGACAAAAGAGGCAACAAGATCGAGCTAAATTTTAACTAAGCATACTGCAAACTAAAACTTTAAATTGAGCAATCTAAAACTCCCTAGGCCTTTCCGATGCTAAGATAAATGTTGTCTAATCAACTCGCTTCTCTAGAGCGTCTAACTTTTTCTCTAACTTATCCGTCTTCTTTTCTAGCGAACGAAGTCTATCTATGATAGTGACAATACTACTGCTCTGGACACGTTGGCAGTTTTGCCGAGATGCAACAATTTTGCGTTGAGTTTCTAGCTCCTTCTCTAAGTCCACAACGGTCTTGCGACGCTTCCATGGAGCTTCTAAGGCGGCGAGAGTTGCTTTCAGGGCTTCCTTCGGAGGGATAAACTTGACCTTGCTCGGGTGAGCACGAACTCCCTCAAAATAAGAGCGCTCTCCAGTGCTATACCTAGCACAGACGATCTCCCCTTGCTTGTTGGTCTTCACTCCCATAAGCATCTTATTGTGCTTAGGAGGGAGGATCTTGGTGCCTTCAGGGAGCTTCACAACGGGACCCTTTGGTGGTGGTCCATCTAGGAGCAAAGGCTTGGGTGCAGCGATGACTGGTTGGGCGAAGTAGCAATGGCTGTAAGCTTGGGGTTTTGGAGGGATAGAGGCGAGAGGTTTTGGCTCAGCAAGAACAATGGCCTTGGACTCAGGCTCCTCCTTTGGGATGGTGTTGAGATCAATCCCGAAGCGGATCAATCTCCTATCTAAGTTTTCTGGCTCTGGCTTCACCATTGCTGCGTAGCAAGCTTGATGCTAGGAGGAGGAGGCTTTAGATGGAATGAGGTTGGCCTAAGGCTGGGCTTCTTTATATAGGGGGCTGGGAAAGTATCTAAAGGGAATCTCCGAAGGAATAATGCGTCAACGTGATCTCAAAAACCCTAATCGGCAAAAATTCCCGAAGGAAGAGTGTAGAAGGATCACGAATGCAAAGGCGGCGGCGAATGGGCGAAGCCACGGGCGGCCGACTCTAGGTCATTGGCGGCCGCCTCTGATAGGTGGCCTCCCGGTCAGGGTTTTTCGCAACCTATTTTACGTATTTTTGTCATTCAGAAAAATACCCTGGACCCCGAAAAACAAAAAGTAAAAAGGTCGGGCCCAACTACCTAATTGAGAAAGAAATTTAATTCATCTATTTCACCTATTTCTTCAATGGGCTCTAAAAATATTTTAAGACGTTGACCATTTACTTTGAATATCGTACCTTCGTTGTTGTGAAGCGTAACGGCTCCATGCGATGATGAGCTTACAACTTCGAACGGTCCTTCCCATTTGCTTCGAAGCTTTCCTTGCCCGAAGAGTTTGACTCTAGAATTAAAAAGTAATACCTTGTCTCCGGGTGTGAACTCCTTGATCTTGATTCTATTGTCATGCCATCTTTTTACTCTCTCTTTGTATATCTTGGCATTGTGATAGGCTTTTTCTCTCCATTCTTCTAGTTCAGAGATTTGCATTCTCCTCTTCTCTCCTGCTGCTTCTAGATCCATATTCCATTTCTTGATGGCCTAGTGAGCTTTGAATTCTAGCTCTACTGGTAAGTGGCAGGTCTTTCCATAGACTAGTTGATATGGTGACATCCCAATAGGTGTCTTGTATGCTGTTCGATATGCCCATAGTGCATCAGGAAGTTTGTCCTTCCATGCAGTTCTCATTTCATTCACTGTCTTCTGAAGAATATTCTTGATTTGCTTATTTGACGTCTCTGCTTGGCCACTTGTCTGAGGATGATACGGAGTAGCGACGTTATGGCGTACCCCACGCTTCAATAAGTATTGCTCGAAACGTTTGTCGATGAAATGTGATCCTCCATTACTTATGACTATCCTTGGGACACCGAATCTTGGAAATATTATTTCTTCGAACATCTTCTTGGAGTTTGAACTATCTACCTTTTTGCATGGCAGAGCTTCGACCCATTTGGACACATAGTCCACTGCTACAAGGATGTACTCACATTTCTTCGACGGTGGAAATGGTCCCATAAAGTCAACTCCCCAGACATCAAAGAGCTCGATCTGCAGATTGTTGACGAGTGGCATGGCATCCCTTGAATTAATGTTGCCATGTCTTTGACAAGGACTGCATCTTCGAATGAAGTCTTTTGTGTCTTCATACATTGTTGGCCAGAAGAATCTGCATTGCCAAATCTTTGCATGTGTTCGGAACACCCCATAATGACCTCCACATGGTGATGAGTGGCATCTTTCAATAATTTTGATGGCACACATCTTCTCGAGCGAGCCATCGAACACACTCGGAAGAGGTAGGGTTCATCCCATATGTGAGTACGACTCTCCCGGATAAGTTTCCTTTTGTTGCCTCCTGGTGGCACGTAACCCGTAACCATAAAATTAACAATATCTGCGTACCAGGGGTCAGATCTGTTGATTCCGTAGAGCATGTCGTCCCGGAGTGCATCGTCGATGGGTAGTTCCTGTGGTTTCTCAAATTGCATTCTAGACAAGTGATCGGCAATAGAGTTTTCTACTCCCTTTTTATCTTTTATTTCTAAGTCAAATTCTTGGAGTAATAAAATCCATCTTATCAAACGAGGTTTAGCATCTTTCTTAGTGAGCAAATATTTTAATGCGGCATGATCGGTGTAAACAATCACTTTAGCATCCACTAAGTAAGATCTAAACTTATCAATAGCAAAGACAACAGCTAGAAGCTCTTTTTCGGTAGTGGCATAATTAAGATGAGGTCTGTCAAAGTTTTGCTAGCGTAGGCTATTGCATGATGCTTCTTATCCTTAGTCGTCCCCTAACACTTGCTCCTACGGCGTAGTCACTAGCATCGCACATAATTTCAAAAGGTAGAGTCCAATCGGGGGTTGAATGATTGGAGCAGAGATAAGCGCTTTCTTAAGGATCTCAAATGATTGTAAGCAGGCATCATCAAAATCAAAAGGAACATCCTTAGCCAATAAGCGGGTAAGAGGTCTAGCAATGAATGAGAAATCTTTTATGAATCTATGATAAAAACCAGCATGGCCAAGGAAACTTCTAATTCCTTTCACATTGATTGGAGGAGGCAGTTGCTCAATTACTTCTATTTTGGCTCTATCTACCTCGATGCCTCTCTCAGACACTAAGTGTCCTAGCACTATTCCTTCTCTAACCATGAAATGACACATTTCTCAATTAAGGACTAAGTGTTTTTCCTCACATCTTTGCAAAACTCGATCTATGTTTTCAAGACACTCATCAAAAGTTTTTCCATAAACAAAAAAATCATCCATAAAAACTTCCATAATCTTTTCAATCATATCGAGAAAATATAGACATCATACATCTTTAAAAAGAAGCTGGCACATTACATAACCCAAAAGACACCCTACGGTAAGCAAAGGTTCCAAAAGGGCATGTAAAGGTCATTTTGTTTTGATCATTAGGATGGATAGGGATTTGATGATATCCAGAATATCCATCGAGGAAGCAAAAGTAAGAATGGTTGGCTAATCGCTCTAGCATCTCATCAATGAAAGGCAAAGGAAAGTGATCTTTTCTTGTTGCCTTATTAAGCTTTCTATAATCTATGCACATTCACCATCCTGTGACGGTTCGTTGAGGGATTAACTCATTCTTCTCATTTTGGACAACAGTCATGCCTCCCTTTTTAGGCACAACTTGAACAGGGCCGACCCACTCACTGTGTGGCACAGGGTAAATAATCCCAGCGTGCAACAATTTTAAAACTTCTTTCTTAACAACATCCCTCATCGCATTATTGAGTCTATGTTGGGGTTCTCTAGATGGTGGAATATCAGGATCTGTGGGAATGCGATGGGTACAAAGGGCGGGACTAATTCCTTTGAGGTCCTAGAGTGAGTAGCCAAAAGCTTTTTGATGTTTTTCTAGGACAGCCATTAAGCGAAAAGTCTGCTCCCGAGTGAGAGTATCACTTATGATGACGGAGAATCTGGATTATTTCCTAGAAAGGCATATCTAAGACCGGTGGTAAGGGTTTGAACTCAATGGGAGGCCTGGGTGGTAAGGTAAACTCATCTAATGGTTCATTCTCAGAAGGGTCAACTTCTTCTTCTATGAAGAATCTAGCTTCGTCTTCTAATTCTGGTTTAACTATGAATTCTAGAGAAGCTGCTCTAAATTCCTCCAATGGATCATAATGTGGATAGGGCTCGGTCCTAGTATTTAAAGAGTGAGAAATGGACATTGTAAACTGGAGTTTCTTGCCTAAACAAATGCTTAGTTTCCCGGTTTGTCCTTCATAAAGAAGTCTTCTAAACGGTTGTCCTATCAATAGGTGGAAATCTCCTATGTCAAAGCCATAAAAGCTTAAGTGGACAGGAGTTTCTTCTACCCGAGTGGTAGGACATGTAGGATTCCTAAACAGGGAAGAATTTGTCTTGAAAGATTCCTTATGAACTTCACTGTTGGGGTTAACGTCATGTCCCTTTGCAAATATTTTGCTAGTGTGGTAGAAATGATATTTATACCCACAACTGGATCATAGAGAGCATCTATGTGATCATTGTTAATTATGCAATGAATTGGAAGAGAAGATGAATTCAAACGAATTATTTCAGAGGAAATCTCTGACTCTTCTAACCATTCATTGCTCATGACAGACACTAGCTCTCCTGAGGTCTTTCCTGTTGGAATATCCTCATCAATATTGCATGGCTTTATTGGGTGATATTTTCCTTGTGGCTTCTTCACTGTGTGATAGTTGAAGATGTTTCCAAAATCGGAAAATAGATCAGGTTCAATATCTAGCATAAAATCAGGAAGTGGAATGTCTTCCTTGTCTTGCTCAAGACATAGGTTGGCTGAAGTTGATGGTGTATCTGGCAAAGGTTTGGCTTCAGCTACTTGAGGTTCTACTTCTAGGAGGTTGTCTAATTCACTGGATAAGATTTGGTCTAGGATTGATCTTGCTTTCTCAGCTGAGATATGCAAGAATGATCCTCCCGAAGTTGTGTCAAGCAATTTTCTACTGTCTCTACTCAGACCTTTATAAAAGTGTTGTAAAAGAATGGGATCTGGTAGACTAAGGTCCGGGCCTGATGCTAAAAGTGTAGTAAAACGATTCCAGGATGAGGCCAAAGATTCTTCGGGTTCTTGCATAATAGTCAGAACCTTGACTCTAAGGTCGACGATTTGGGAGATGGGATAAAAATCTAGGCAAAAGTAGGAGCGTAAGGATCCCCAATCCCCTTGTTGCTTACCTACAGCTTTATCATACCATTGTCTAGCTTTTCCCTTTAATGAGAAAGGAAATAGCTTCCAATGGAGGGTTTTGTCGGACATGCCCTCTATGCGAAGACAGTCACATGTTTGCTCAAAGTCTCTAATGTGAAGGTAAGGGTTTTTATCTCCTTCTCCTGAAAAGGATAGGCTTTGGACCAATGCAATCAACCGCGGACTCAGCCTATAGCTAGGTGATTGGATAGGTTGTGATGACTCATGAGGCACTAGGCTGGTCTCCGTGGGTGCGAAAAATTGAAATATAGGAATGGAATTTAAATTATCCATAAGGATAGAAAAAGATAAAATGTACGAAAAAGTAAAGTGAAAGAAAAAGATAAAAGTATAGGTACAAGGTAGAGCAAGATTTAGGTTATCTAAGTAGACCGTCTTTCTCCCCGACAACGGCGCGCCGAAATGCTTGTTGACACTAGATACGCACACGAAAGAATCAAAGAGAAATAATCCGCAAGCACACGGATATCGGTGAGCACTTCACCCGGAGATAAGTCCCGAGTATCGTATTTGTTTTTTATCCGCTAAGAGAAAACGTGCAATAGACTAACCCGATCTTTACTACTACCCCGGGCTGCTAGTCAAGTGAGAATTAAGCGATATAGAGAGAACTCCTTCGTCGGTCTTCTTCTAACCTATGGCAAGCTTTGAGACTATTGTTCTAAGGGGGTACCCGAGGAAAAGACACCGCAGAGGATGCTAAACTGGGCACAAAAGACCTACCTTACCTACCAACGGGAAGTGGATTACAAAGGTAATAAAGGGATTGTCACTTCCCTCACTACTACCACGGTTCTGGCCGAATAGGGAGCATCTACAAGTGAACCTAGCCTAAGCACCACGCATATGCTAAAGAACGATTACTCTATTCCCAACGCGAAGCGAATAAAGTAAACTTGTAAACCAAAGAACAATAATAACAACGAACTTACTAGTATTAGAAGTTGAATTATCGAATGATCCTGAAACCAAGCCTCGGGTTAGGAGACTTGATCCCGCAGGTACACTGGAGATGAGACACCGACAGGCCGGGCTTCCTCCAAATCTACCTCCACTCTATACTCTCTCAATCTCTCTTGGTACTAATACCCTATAGAGATAGATCCATTCGAGGGACCCTTCTCTATCTAATTCTCTCTCTCTGGAAGGAATTCATCTGAAGTCTAGAATGAATTAGGGTTTTTCCCAGGGCCAGGGGCTCTGAATATATAGCCCCCTAGGATGCACCACAGCCCTCGGATCAAACCGACCTAAATGGACGATTATTATTCATCTTCAAAGTCGGTGGAGGCAAGATCCGCGAGACTCCACCTGATTGGTCCAGGTGGAGGGGCGGCCGACTCTGGGCTAGGGGCGGCCGCCTCTGGTCTATGCCAGGTGGGCCCCAGGCTTCAGGTGTCGCCTTCTGGAGTCTTCTAGATTATACTTTTTCACCCATTCGGTCTTTCTCTCTATGTAAACCCGACATGTGGACCATCTTGGGTAGTTTTCAGCTGTCACCCTGCAGAAATAGATATTCACCAAAACTCGTGGAATTCTGTCAGTGGTAACCCTATATCTATCAAGTATTTATGAATAGGTCCATTTGCATGCTAAGTTGACGGTTAATTTTGTGAGTTAACGACCGTCAACACCTTTGACGAGACTGCTCCTTTAGCAGCAATTGGCTCGGATCCGCCACTCCCCGAGGCCACCGCATTGGGGGCGGCGCCTCCGCCGCCGAATCCGACGCCTCCGTAGCCAGATCCGGCTGCCGAAGACAACGCAATCAGAGCGGCCGACGGAGCGCTGGTTCCATCTGATGCGGAAGCCGCCGTTGCCGAGGGGGCTGCGGATGACGCAGAGGCCGACCCGGAGCCAGAAGCCCCTAATGCGATGGACGGACTGATGCTGCAGAATTCCAGGCTGTTAAAATTGCTGGATGAGCACACAACCAGAATCGAGGAGCTAAAGGCGTATCGTGGCCAGTTGCAAGGAGACATTGAAGCAAGAAACAGGATATCAGCGACCCATGTAGTTGTCGAGCACGCAGCGAGAGAAGCAGAAAGGTTACAACGGGAGATTCAGGCACTCGGAGCAAGAGCCGAAACTGAGATTGAGGTTAGATACCTGGGTTCAGCCTCTTGCAAGGGGATCCCGGATGTCATTGACACGGCGTCCCCTCTGTCCCCTGAGCTGCAGAAATACCCATGGCCACCAGGGTATAAGCCCAAAATCGCGCACTTCAACGGTAAATCCAATCCAAGAAGGTTCATATCGAGCTACAAGGCTGCAACATATTCGGCAGGTGACAACGAAACATTGTTGGCCAAAACTTTGATTTTGGCAATGCAATACGTGGCACATGACTAGTACATGTCTTTGCGTCCATTGTCCATCTGATCATGGAGGCAGGCAAAAGAGGAGCTGCTGGCAACCTTTCAGGGCCTTCAGGCCGACAAGAAAACCATTATGGATCTGCTTACCATGTATCAGCCAGATGACGAGCCAATGGCCAAGTACCTGGAACGCATCATTCAGATGCGGGCGCAGGTCCCGAATGTGTCTGACGATACGGTCATCGCATCGGCAATCAGAGGCCTCAAAATTGGACCGTGCGCTGAAGTGCTAACCAGGGAGGTACCCAAGACTATGAAGCAGTTGTTTTGATGAAATGCGAAAGTTCGCCATATCAGAGGAAGACTTGCAGAAGCGCAAGGTGTCAAGGAACAGCCTCAAGCAAAACACCCCAAAACAGAACCAACCGAATCAGCAGAAGTGGGGACAGAATCAAGGTTATGTCAATAACCTTCAAGAAGAGTCACCCAACCCCGCACCCCCGAAACAGAACGACGGCTAGTCTCACGAAAATAGAGATGGAGGCCAGCAGAATCAGGGGGGTTGGGGATACAGAGGTGGACGTGGTCGAGGGTGCAATGGAGGCGCCCCGAAAATGCAGTACTGTTGCGTATGCGGCGAGAACAAGGGCCATTTCACTAGAGACTGCAAATATACGCAACAGGCCAAAGAGCAGAAGGAAAGAGATGACACCATGGGAAGTCTGAACCTACAAAGCATGTGTTCCATACGGCACCGGCGCAGCAATACACTTTCCCCCATCAGCTCACGGTTTTCCAAGCAGGGCCACCGGTAAATCCGTACCTAGCTCAACATGCGCAAGCACCATGGGGGGGTCGCCAAATATGCATTACCAGCAATACCAGCAGCCAATGATCGCTCATCCGATGCCAGTATCGGTGGTCATTTCCTCCTCAGCGCCCACTGAGAATCGGCCGCATCAACAGCAGCATGTGGCGAAGCAGGAAACTTCTGAAGAGTTGCAGATCGTACACACTGTAGCACCCGCAAATGCAATGCCCTCCAATGGGCACATATACGCAATCATTGGAGGTTCCAATATGGAGCACGACAGTAAGAGAACACGAAGAGAGTACCAAAGGCGTGTGCTGGCTGTGGCACCAGCAGCTCTGTCAAATCAGGCTGCGTGGAAGCTTCAGCCCATCACTTTCACCGAAGAAGATAATCAAGTCCGGGATTTCCCACATTACGACGCTTTCGTAGCAACAGCCTTTGTTGCAGGGTATACTCTGCACAACATATTGATTGACAACGGGAGTTCGGCAGACATCCTGTTCACCAAAGCGTATGACAGTATGAAGCTGGACAGGCGTACACTCTATCAGGCGGGCAACGCCCTATTTGGCTTTGGTGGAAAGAAAATAGATGCGCTCGAGAAAAAGACGCTTGTGGTGGCTTTCAGCGAGGGGGAGAAACTGCGCGCAGAAGAGATAGCTTTCAACGTAGTACAGATGGAATACCCATACACAGCCATTTTTGGAAGAGGAATCTTAAACAAGTTCAACATTATAATCAAGCAGAGTTACTTGTGCATGAAGCTGCTGTCCCCATTCGGGGTAATCACGGTGCATGGTGATCAGATCACAGCCAAAAACATAGATGGCAAGCCCATACCGGGATTCAGTATGGTGCACGAAGTAAAAAAGCCTGCAAGAAAGGAAGAAGCCGACGAAATCGCGGAGCGAAAAGAGCAGAGAGCAGAGCCGAATGAGGGCACGAGAAGAGTACCCCTATCGGCAAATCACCCTGACCAGTGCGTACACATTGGGGCCTGCTTGTCGAAATAGGACGCTTCGGAGCTGTTAGCATTCCTAGCGGAAAATAAGGACGTATTCGCATGGTCCATGAAAGACCTCAAAGGGGTCGACAGGGAGTTGGCCCAGCATAATCTGAATGTGAGCAAAACGGCAAAGCCAAGGAAGCAGAAGTTGAGGAAGATGTCATCCAAAAGGGCAGATACGGCGGCCGCAGAAGTGCAAAGGCTATTAGAGGCAGATGTGATCAGGCCCGTGCAGTATCCAGAATGGCTAGCCAATGTGGTCATGGTCAAGAAGAAAAGCGGCAAATGGCGCATGTGCGTGGATTTCACAGATCTTAATAAGCATTGCCCTAAGGACCCATATCCATTGCCGCGAATCGACAAGTTGGTCGATATAGCATCAGGTTGCGAGCTGTTAAGTTTGTTGGATTGTTTCTCGGGATACCATCAGATATGGCTGAATGAGGAAGATCAAGAGAAAACAAGTTTTATTACTCCTGGGGGGCCTTTTGCTACAAGCGCATGCCTGAGGGTCTGCACAACGCTAGCCCTACTTTCTCTAGAATGACAGACGAGGTCTTCAGGGAGCACAAAAAGAGGAAAAACCTGGTAGCATATGTGGACGATATAGTGGTCAAGAATGACAAGAAGACCTCCCACATCGAAGATCTCAGGGAAACTTTCGTTAACCTTCAAGCAAGCGGCCTGAAACTAAACCCGGAAAAATGCATTTTCGAGGTTAGCAAGGGCAAGATGCTGGGATGCCTGGTATCGGCCAGGGGCATAGAGGCCAACCCGGACAAGATTGCCACTATTGTAAATATGAGACCACCTGAGACAAAGAAACAGGTGCAGAAACTTACCGGTAGAATCGCCGCTTTAGGAAGATTCATATCCAGAAGCGGGAAGCGAGGACTTCCGCTCTTCCGCATTCTGAAAGCCTCAGAAGGTTTCGGATGGGGTCCTGATCAGCAGCGAGCATTCGATGACTTAAAGGCATATCTGTCAAGAGCCACAAGGCTATCCAGCCCGTCGCCAGATGCGATTCTGCTACTATACGTGGCAGCATCCCATGCCGCGGTGAGCACGGTTTTGGTGGAAGAAAAAGAAAACGAGGGGAAGTTGCAGCAGTACCCAATCTACTTCATATCAGAAGCTTTGACAGCAGCAAAAGAAAACTATTCTGAGCTGGAAAAAATCGCATATGCGGTTCTCATGGCGTCACGGAAACTCAAACATTATTTCCAGGCCCACCACATTCGTGTCTTGTCTGCTCAGCCCCTGGACGCCCTGTTCAGAAACGCAGAGGCGGTAGGGCGAATAGGCAAGTGGGCAGCAGAGTTGAACGAATATGTCATTGACATCGAGCACAGATAGGCCATCGAATCGCAGGTGATAGCAGATTTTATCGCAGATTGGACCCCATGTGGTGACAACACCACCCTCTGTTTCGAGGAGCCAGAATGGACAGTACACACGGATGGAGCGTGGTGCTCAGCCGACGCAGGCATATCCGCGGTGTTGACACCTCCAACCGGCCCGAAACTGCGATACGCCGCAAGATTGCAGTACCACACCACCAACAACACGGCCGAATACGAGGCAGTTCTGCTGGGTCTCAGGAAGCTTAGGGCGCTAGGAATCCGCAGATGCATCATCAAGTCTGATTCGCAGGTGATTGTGGGGCATATCCGAAAGGAATACACAGCCAAGGAGCTAGCTTTAGCGAGGTATCTAGAGGCCGTACGGCGAATGGAGAAATATTTCCTCGGTTTCACCTTGCAGTACATACCGAGGGCGGACAACACTGAGGCAGATGCGCTGGCAAAAGCAGCAGCCCAGAACACTCCCTTGCCTGCCGATGTTTTCTATCAGGTCTTAACAGCCGCAGCTGTACAGCAGGAAGAGGAGCGACCAGCAGTAATTCATGCTATCGCAAGTGACAACTGGAGGGCACCGATATGGGCATCCATTTCTGGGACCTACGAGCCCGTGGACAAAAAGCAACAACAAAGGATGGAGTCCAGAACAAAGCAATACTCCATAATTGGAGAGAACCTTTACAAGGAAGGAGTTGTGGCTCCATTGCTGAAGTGCATTCGCCGGAACGAGGGGGTCCAGCTGTTGCATGACATACATTCGGGAACTTGTGGGGCGCACAGAGGGCCGCATGAAATCGCTCACAGAACAATGAGACAGGGTTTTTATTGGCCAACCACCATCGAGGATGCCAAGCAATTGGTGAAATCGTGCCATGGCTGCCAGAAGTTTGCAAAATATCAGAGGGCCCCGGCAAATCTAACCTCCCCAATATGTCCAACTTGGCCGCTACAGAGGTGGGGGATTGACATAGTCGGACCACTTCCGTCGGCACCTAGAAACCTGAAATTCACTGTTGTGGCATTGGAATACTTCACCAAATGGATTGAAGCGAAGGCACTGGCTACAATATCGTCTGGCACTTTAGTCAACTTTGTGTGGCAGAGAATCATCTGCAGATTCTGGGTTCCATCCTACATAATTGTGGACAACGGAAAGCAGTTCGACAGTATCAAGAAGTTCAGGACTTTCTGTGAAGAGCTGGGGATCAAATTGACATTCACCTTAGTGAATCACCCAGAATCGAATGGCGTGGTAGAACGGGCCAATGGCGACAATTGCACCGCCATATCAAAGACCCTCAAAAGCACAGAGAACGCAAATGGGCTCAGGAGTTAAAACCTACGGTCTGGGGGCACAATATATCCAAGTCCCGCGCAACTGGTTTCACGCCATTCAGACTTCTCTTTGGGGAAGAGGCCATTACACCAAAAGAGGTGAGGTTGGGATCTTTCTGAACCGAAATCATGGCCACTATGCCAGAACAGCGATACATCCAGCTTGAGGCGGTTGACTCATTGAGGCATCAGGTGGCGGAAAACCTCGACAAGTACCATCAGGAAACAAAGGCATGGAGAGATAAAAGAGTGCTGAGGCAAGTCATCAACCCCGGAGATATGGTGCTCATTCGGCAACCCGACAAGCAAGGCAAACTGCAGTCGCAGTGGTACGGGCCATACATCATCATGAGAATGGTAAAAGCAGGGGTCTACACGCTGGTGAATGATGATGGCGCTGAGTCCAGCCATACCTGGAATGCCGACAACTTACGTCGTTTCTATCCATGAGATTGCCCCGTGGGGTTCTAATTTTCTTTTCAGTTCACGAACATTTGCTTTACATTTCGGGGGGCGCGCTCTTTTTCCTCACAGGGGAAACCTTTTCGGAGGTGTGAGGTTTTTTAATGAGGCGTCCCTATGTACCCCTGTTCAATGCTTTTTAATTCACGTTTCCCCTAAAGCGGGGATACGTACTACTTTTTCCAATCCGAAAAAGACAAGGGCATGTGTGCCACTGTCCCTATTCGGAGCAGTCTTTGTCAGGTTGCAAGCAACCAAAAGTCCAAAACGGCTAGTGAGCTTGGCAAAACGTTGAGGCGTCACGAACACAGCAAATAGCTAAATGCGCGCAAAAAAGCGCTGCCGGTGAGTTCAAAGAAAATGTTTGAAGCATCACGAACACAAAAAATGTAGTGAATGCGCGCAAAGAACGCTGCAGGTGCATCACGAAAAAAGCAGCACAAATCCCGAATGTAACATTCACGCAAAGACATGATCAACAGGCCATATGAGCCCTTACAGTCAACTTCTTATTCATCATATTCTGGTTGAATAATTACACCGGTAGCGGTTCATGGACTCAGTACCGTAATCAAGACCAACACACCCACTATATCGAGCAACACCTCGAGCATATGTGTGGGCAAAGTCCCTTGGACTCCCGAAAGGAGTGCTATACTGCAGCATGATCGGGTGCACAACACCCGAATATGACACCCACAACTGACGGAAGGGCCAAAAGCCTACGCTTAATGTGGTTAGTGAGGACCGGTAAGTGGATGCTGCATTTGGTCCGACGATATCGTCAATCCCGAAACCTCCCTTCGTCACCCTATGCTATAAACTCCATCAGCAGGTGGCAGAGCCAAAATTAGTGCTCCTACATTCATGAAGATAGCCGAGGGATAGGAGCGGGTTATATAGATCAACCAGCCCAGTTTTCAACCGGGTGCACTTATGGTTCACCTAACAAAAGTACGACTCCGTAATTGCAGGCAGGAAGGCGTTTAAAAACACAATAGCCAGTGCAATACTATATATACACAACCTTCCCATTCACGTAAAGCTATGACAGTCGCAATCCTATCACCACTCCTAAAAATCAAGATCATTAGGAATGAGAGGAGTCAGGAAGGGAGTCAGCACTAGTCTTCCCGTTTCGGTTGAGAGGGTTGAGCACAGATGCGCAGCCAGGGTCAACTCGACTACCTAAGCAAAAGCAGTAAGCATGCAATAGCAGAGATGCACAGTATCGCCTGCCTTAGTATCGCCAAGAATGACTGGAAGATCCAGCTCCTTCACGCCGACTAGCCCAGATTAGGGAGTTTGGCCCGCAGCAAGCGCGGGGCACATATAAGGCGCGGGGCTTCACCAACTGTTACGGTTTAGAGCTCCAACTCCCTGTAAACAAGAAAGCGCACCAGCACACCCATATGGGCGTCTTCAATTACACCACACCCCTTCGAGATGGGACTAAACTGGCTCTAGCCAATAAAGCCACACAGAGTTCCATTCAGTGGCTGTGCAAATCACAGAAGTAACTTGTAACAATCAAGAAAAATTCTAAGTGAAAACAAACGCTCGAGGGCTTACAAAAAATTCTTTCGCTGAATGCGTCCTCCACCGATCAAATTCGGGGGGCGCTTTAAGACTCCAAGCAAACCTTGGAGGGCTTACTAAAAATTTTCCGCCGAATGCGCCCTCCACTGCTCAAATTCGGGGGGCGGCGCTTTAAGACTCCAAGCAAACGCCGAAGGGCTTACTAAAAATTTTCCGCCGAATGCGCCCTCCACCGCTCAAATTCGGGGGGCGCTTTAAGACTTCAAGCAAACGCTGGAGGGCTTACTAAAAATTTTCCACCGAATGCGCCCTCCACCGCTCAAATTCGGAGGGGGCGGCGCTTTAAGACTCAAGCAAACGCCGGAGGGCTTACTAAAAATTTTCCGCCGAATGCGCCCTCCACCGCTCAAATTCGGGGGTAGCGCTTTAAGACTCCAAGCAAACGCTGGAGGGCTTACTAAAAATTTTCCGCCGAATGAGCCCTCCACCGCTCAAATTCGGGGCGGCGTTTTAAGACTCCAAGCAAACGCCGGAGGGCTTACTAAAAATTTTCCGCCGAATGCGCCCTCCACCGCTCAAATTCGGGGGGCGGCGCTTTAAGACTCCAAGCAAACGCCGGAGGGCTTGCTAAAAATTTTACGCAAATGCGCCCTCCACCGCTCAAATTCGGGGGAGGGGCTGTGCTTTAAGACTCCAAGCAAACGCTGGAGGGCTTGCTAAAATTTTTCGCCAAAAGCGCCCCCCACCGTTCAAATTCGGGGGGGGGATGCTCTACCACTACCGGATTAAAAACGAATGAGCATCCAAACCTAACAAAGACTACAATGCAAAAAAGTAGAAAAACAGGCGAATAACTAAGTTACGCTTGCATACGGCAAGCACGCCACGAATGTACCTAACTGTTCGGAGGTTTCACAAACCCCGACCATGAAGGGCCACATTCACGGTCACGCGGGACTAGGTACGAGAGACTTAAGTTTTTCAGGAGGAAAGCAAATAAGTTCAGGCATCAGCTGCAGTTTCATCGGCAGGAGTCTGGGGCTGGGGCATGGTGGTTTCGGTGGATGCCATCGCGGAGGTGGAAGCGGTTCCGGCAGGATTTCCTTGCGTCGCACTTTCGGGTGCAGGGGCTAGCTCCGGGGACCGCAGCGTGTTGGAGGACGGAGTGCTAGTTGCTACAGTCGCTTCGCGCTCGTCCCTGGCCACAATGTAGGGCATAACTCGGTCACGAATGACGGCTTCCTCCTTCTCATCTCCCTGAAAGAAAGAAACGCGAAATTGTTTGTGTCAAGCATTAAATCCCCGATTGCACCTAGCAAAGAGCTAACAGATTCGGCGGTTTTTATTTACCTCAGCCCGACTCAGTGCCGCGCGTAGCAGGCTCAGGTTGCGGCCGCCAGAGCTCCAGAAGCCACTGAAAAACTTTACCGCAGTCTCATGCGCATCACCATCCGGAACCCAAAAACGGTCCACATCATCCGGGGCCGGCAGCGCTTCCGTGTGTGGACAGCCCTCGTCCTTTAGCGCTTTGCATAAGGCACGGATGGTTTCGAGGGCAGCCCAGCGGTGCCCGAGCTCCATCTAGCCCTCAAAAGCGGCAAGCCCAGTCTTCAGGAACCTGGCGTAGTCAAAGACGCTGGTATCCTCTCCGATGGTGGGCTCGACCACTTCGTCGCCAACTCCAGCAACCAGGCGCGTGAATATTTCGGCAACCTAGCCGAGTTCATTAAGCGCTTGGCGGTGGGCAGATTTCTGGAGCTCAGTCTGAGTGTTGCGCTCGGTCCGGGCGGTGCGGGCATCAGCTTCGACCTTTTCCCACGCCACTTTCTCCTGGTCAAGCTCGGCACGCACCTTGGCCAGTTCTCCATTCAGCCTTTGCACCTCGGCCTCGCTTTCGGTGAGCTTTGACTCAACGAATGCGACCGTGGCACAGTCTTGCTTGGCAAGTGCAGCGCTTATGACGGATTGCTGCATGGCGAAAGCAAATCAGTACTCAATAGCCCTAAAGGGAAAGGAAAATGAACATTCGAGGTCATAAACTTACACAAATGGCGTGAAAGTTGATGGCTGACAAGAGCTCCAGGCGGTCCACCTTGGCCAGGTCCCTTTCAGTGGTGGTAGCCGAAAAGGCCGTGCTGCACTGCTCCGCGAATGCAACGCCTTCCACGGGCGGTAGCACGCCGCTGGCATGGCAGTCCACCCCCGCAATTAAGCGGGCGTCTGAGGCCGCCCCTAGAGCACGAGCAAGTTGGTAAGTCCTTTCACGGTCCGGGCTCATCTCCTCAGGAGATGAGCACCCCGAATACATGTGCATCTGGTCGCACTCATTTGGGGCTCGCTCTAAGGAGAGTTTGACATGTCCAAAAAGGGCGCATGCAGCGGTTTTGGGGGTCATGCGACTTTGCTCGTGATGAAATCATGACTTACCAGCTTTCCTGGTCACAGAGGACGAAAGTGTACGAGTGGCTTCGGGGATAGCAGGCGGCGGCATTGAAGTGGACACATTAGCGGCCGCCGGCGCGCCCGCAGCCTTATGCCTCTTAGACATGTCAAAAACATCCTCGGCGGCGCCAGCCGGCCTCTTAAAGCTAACGCCAAGGGAGCTCAGCGTCGGCTGCGGTTTCGGCGGTAGGCGGCACGGATCCGAAACCCGCTTGAGTCCTCCAGCCATCGAGCTAGAGCCACCAGTGTCGTCCTGGGAAGCCTGCAGCACACCAATTAAACAATTTCATTAGCCCAAATCAATAGAGAGCGAATCTGGAAGGTTCGCCCATATATGCAACGCGCAGCTAGCTCTACCATTTTGGCAGGCAAGGCATCAGGGACCCCAAGGAATTCCAAGGTGAATTTAGCACTGCGTTTTAGCAGTTTAGTCCAAAGCCGCCCAGCCATTTCGCGGCATACCTGAACATCGTGGGGCTCTGATGCGGGCCGCCGCCGGTTCTGCATAGCACGCTTCCTTTTCTCAGCAGCAGCCGTGCTAGCAACCCGAATGGGCGCGGCCGGAGCAGGGCGTGGAATTGAAGCTGGTTGAGGAGCCCATGAGCTGGAGCCGCTCAGGGCGACAGCCTCCACTACACCGATAGTGGCAGCGTTCTTGGCTTTCTTCGGTCAGGGAACTGGGGCAGGCCTTTCCTGATACGGAATGCCCATGCAGTCCGATATGCGGTTCTTTCGGGGCGAATCTCCCAGCTTGCGCAATTTCTTCTTGTGCTTCCTGTCACCGTACGGCCCGCACAACCGCGTGGCCATTTTCTCCAACACATTGACAAATTCGGCATCCGATTTGAAGTGTTCGGGGCGCTGGAGAATCCAATCAGGACCCCAATAGCCATCAATGTCCCTTATAGGCTCGAATGTCACTGACTCACTCAACGGCCATTCGTCCAGTGCAATCATTTCCTCAACCAAGTCACGTCTAGTCTGCCGACTGGCAGTGAGTGTGTACGCTTCCGCGGCAGCATCATCGGCTGGCCCGAAAGAGACGCGAGCAGGATGCGTCTCCCCGATCATGGGAGTCGTAATGGACACCAGGGAATTAGCTCGGCGGCGCCCTATTCGCTGCACGGCTTCCACCTCTTCATCCGAAGCAACTCGAATATAGAACCAATGCTTAACCCACTCATTGTTGACGGTTGTTAATGATCAATTTTACATGTCAACCAAAGAGAGAAAGAGGGGCATAATTTGTTCACCACCATAGACTTAGGGTTTAAACTGACAAATTCCACAAGTTTTGGTGATTATGGTGTTTTCGCAGGGGATTATCAGGAAAACGTCCAAGAAGGCCCACATGTCAGGATTACATAGAGAGAAAGACCGAACGGGTAAAAAAGAACAATCTGGAAGACTCGAGAAGGCAACCCCTAGAAGCGGAGACCCACCTGGCATTGGCCAGGGGCGGCTGACTCCAGGGGAGGGGCGGCCGACTCCCCACCTCAGCCAATGAGGTGGAGTCTCGCGGATCCTGCCTCCACCAACCTTGAGGAGCAATAATTATCATCCATTTAGGTCGGTTTGATCCGATGGCTGTGGTTCCTTCAAGGGGGCTATATATTCGGGCCCTCCCCCGGGTGAAACCCTAATTCATTCAAGAATTCATTATTCGTAGAGGTAGCCATCAAAAGCCGGGGTTTAGAGAGATCTCTCCACCGTAGAATTAGAATAGCTACTCTAGTTCTTCAAGTTCTACATAGGTTTAGACTAGATAGAGGAAGAATCGGGCGCCTGTGCTCGGATTTCCGGATCTTCATCATCAAGAATTTGGTATTATCTTGTATCTATTCTTGTGACTTTATTCTAATACCATTATGTTTCTATTTATTATGTTCCTAGTTTATTCTAGTTCTACATTTGATATGGTTATGATTGATAATAAGTTTATGTATATGTTTGCAAAGCACTTAGCTCTCTTCGCGGGAGGGTTAGGTGGTAGATTTCATGTGAGCATGGTGCTTAGATGCCGTTTACCTGCAAATGCACCCTATTGGTCGGGTCGTGTGGTAGATTGCGGAAGTGACAGTTCCGTTGAGTCCTTTGTATTCCATCCCCGTTGGTAGGTCTAGCGAACCAAAGTTGCGTAGTAAGTCCCGCTATGTCTTGGCTTGTTATAGCAATGATCCTTATACATAGATGAAGAGTCTTTTGTGCTATATATGATAGTGTAGTGTTAGAGTAGATGAATGACTTAGTAGATTAGAACCTACATAGGATTTCTATTTCTTGTGCTAATCAGATGTCAACCTACCTTTTGTGAGTAGTCTATATCTAATCTCTATGTGATTTATACCCTGAGCTTATTACTTTATATTTCCTTATTTATCATGGTTTACCCCTCTGCCAAAGTATGTGACAGTGCAATCAATCACTCATAAGTAGTCATGTTTAGCAAGTTTATCTCATTGTTTAAGTCCTTGGTTCTTTCCCTTGAGCTAAATATAAATTACGATACCTGGAATACTTCCCGGTAAAATGCTACGATGGTGTATTATCTGTTCGCTTGCGGATCCCATATTTTTCTTGACTAGAGGAGCAGTTTCTATACCAACACTTCTGGCACCATGCTAGGGATGACAACTTAGCGTGAGTGGTGTTAGAGGTGTCGACAAGCATTTTTGACGCCGTTGCCGGGGAAGGAATAAACTTTTAGAGAAAAATTGCTTAAGCAGATACTTAGAAAATGAGTGATTGTCACTAGTCACCTCTACTTTGGCGGAGTTCACCCCTGTTATTTTCTTTGTTTATATTTTATACAGGGTATTAGCGGGATTGAATTTGATTCATTCAAACTCTCGATCATCAGAGTCAAATCAATCAAGAAGAAAGCTCGTCACCAATCCAGATGGCCGAGAAGACCTGTTGGAGTTCTCTCGCTCCAACAATAAAGAACATCCGCACTGTCCAAGAATAGACACTAATATGGAGTTCGAGCTCAAGCCCAGTCTCATCAACATGGTGCAAGCTATCCAATTTAGTGGAAAGGTACATGAAGATGCAAGTACACACTTACATGACTTCATGGAGATTGGAAACACCATCGCCATAGATGGAGTTAAAGAAGACCTCATACTTCTTTGCCTCTTTCCATTCTCACTAGTGCGAAGAGCGAAGCAGTGGTTCTATGCAAATAAAGAAGATATCAATACATGGGCGAAGTGTTCCAAGGCCTTTCTAGCAAAATTCTTCCCAATAGGCAAGACCAATGCCTTAAGAGGAAAGATTACCAACTTCCAACAGCAAAAGACGGAGACCATGTCGGAAGCATGGGAGCGTTTGCAAGGATACGTCCAAGATTGTCCCCATCATGGAATGGAAGAATGGTTACTCATGCAAGGTTTCTATCATGGATTAACTCCGAAGACACGTGAGCACCTAGATGCAACTGCTGAAGGATCATTCTTGTCACTCACTCTTAGGAGAGCTAAAAGACTTATGGAGAAGATAGCAGATAATCAAAGCTGGTCCCAAGATAACATTCAAGATTGCCATCAAAGTGAAGAAGCAATTGAAGAAGTAAATGCATTGTCAACCAAGATGGATGCCTTACTCCACTGGCTCGATCAGAGGGCCAAGTACAAGGAAGATCAAAGGGCAATTGAAGCAACATATAAGCACAATTCAAGTCCCCTCATAAGAAAGGTTCCACATTGGGTGCAACCACCGATTAACCAAGGTACACAATCAGGTAATTTTGCCAAGCAACCTACTTTAAGAGAGTTGGTTTTACAACAGTCAAAGATCAATTCATCTATGGAGGATAGGCTTGCTGCTAATGACAAAACCTTGGAAAATTTAAGCACTAAAATGGATAGTTTCTCCGCTGCCATTAATGACCAACTAGAGTTCAATAAAAAGAGAGAAGCAAAGATAGCACAAATGGCCGTTGCATTGCTCATTGCCACTAACCCTAAGCAGGTAAGATCTATTACTACAAGAAGAGGGAGTTCCACTAGAGATCCTTCCTATCCAAAAGGAGCAAGAAGGCCATCCGTGCTACCCCGAGTAGCAGAAGAAGAGAACTTCCAACCTGAGTTAGAAGTATTACCACAAGAGCCAGTACGAGAGCCATTACAAGATCAGGAAATGAGACAAAATTTCCGGGATACAAACTACTTACCGTTCCCTCAGAGGAAGAGAGGACCACAACAGACAGATGAGCAGTTTGGTAAGTTCGTGGAGGTAATTCAAAAGTTATATGTCAATATACCTCTGCTGGATACCATACAGGTCCCCACTTATGCCAAGTACATAAGAGATATTTTTAACAAGAAGAGACCACTGCCATCCCATGAAGTGATCAAGCTAACCGAAGAATGTAGTGCGGCCATCCTCTACCAACTACCAGAAAAGAAGAAAGATCCAGGATGCCCCACTATCGACTGCACAATTGGAGATCAATATTTCAATAATGCACTCTGAGATCTTGGAGCAAGTGTCGGTGTGATGCCCAAAGCGAAGCCTACTACAAGCTCAACCACACTGCACTTGAGCCAACATCAATGTGTCTACAACTAGCCGACCAATCGGTTCGTTATCCATTGGGCATTGCTGAAAACATTCCAGTCAAGATAAGAGAGTTCTTCGTGCCAGTAGACTTTGTAGTACTGGATATGCATCCAGACTCAAAGGTGTCACTCATCCTTGGAAGACCATTCTTGAGCACCGCCAATGCACACATTGATGTCGGGAAGGGAGAAATCAAGTTCACCATAAATGGACAAGAAGAGCAATTCGCATTCAAGTCGAAACAAGAGCTCAACAAATCCGCAAAGATGGTAGAAGAAGATCAGATAATACAATCACCTGAGACAGAGAATGCATCTCTGGGAATATCAGCGGAATAAATATTTTGGAAGGTCCAATTCGGAGGACTTTAAAAAAAATCCAAATCCTCGCCGGAAGGTAACTCGGTATTTATCCACATTTTAAAATTGCATCTCTTATAATTTTCTTAGACATATTTATTTTTAGCATTGCATTATAAAAATTCTATGCCCCATATAAATAATTTTATGGTGTGTGACAACCCATCAAAAATATTTTATTGTGGTGGCACAAAAATCTATCATTTCATGCATTTAAATTAGTTTACCTTCATTTAAATTTCTGCATTGTTTATATTTTTATCATGGCATTTAGTGCATGGTGGGTCCCTCACCATGGGTCCCACATGCCATAGACTACACCTCACACACATCCCATCACATAATTTCATCCACTTCCACTCACCTCCACTATCCTCTCTTTTCCACCTCCAAATCCACCCAACCGACAAAAATTTCTGGATTGGCAATGAAGCAAGCACTAGCATGTGAAAGGGCAGCCAGATGGCCACCCCCAGGTGGGCGGCCGCCCCACCATTGGGGAACCCGCCCCCTCACTTCCTCTCCTATAAGTAGGCCTCCACCCATGACTTTCTTGCACCACCCACACTCTAGAATTTTAGCCAAACCTTCTGCTCTCGACTTCGAGTTTCCTGGAGAGAGCTAGAGAGAAGAAAAGGAGAGTAGGAAGAGAGAAAGAAGTGAGTAGAAAAATTAGAGAGTGAGCAAGAGTTCAGTAGCAAGTGAAGGGAAGGGATAGTGCTAAATAGATCATCAAAAAATTAGTGGAGATGTTGTCCAAATAGAGTAAAGCCAATTAAAAATTGAGGGGAGGTTCTGTCAAAATCAAGACCTGAAGTTTAGAAACATATTACGAAGAGCGACTAACCCCTGGACCGCCGACCCGGACGGCTAACCACTAACCTTCGCTAATCCTTCTCTCCACTAGTGTTTGTTTTTGTTTCTTTTGAGCAACTTGCGGGATGAAGGGCCTCTTCGGGAGATCTCCGAAACCATCAAGAACATCGGGACAAGGAGTGCATCTCGCGTAACTCGGTGGTTGGTTCGACATGAGTGTCGACCCACTGCGCAGCAAGCACTGGCGCGGCGCCGCGACCATCAGCATCTCGAAGAGTTCTCATGAGAACATCCGACCTTGTCCTGAAGACCGCCCAAGAGAAGGAGATATACAAGAAGCTCAAGAACAAGCACTTCACCCACACGCCAGTCATCGATCCGACACTTCTGCTAGAGACAGGTATGGCTCATGAATTCGACACAATTTTTCCGCTAGTCGGTTGGACTTCATTTGCAAACCTCACTGAGAAAGGGATCAAACTTTTGACCATAGAATTCCTTAGCACCCTCCGACACACAGAAAATGGGGTTTATTTTAGAATGTTTGCTCTAGAATATTCTGTCTCTTGGAGAAACCTTAGCGACCTCCTAGGTTTCCCTCAAGATGCCGTCATAGACTTAAATGCAGCACTAGGTGATTTTGACACGCATAGGTTCCTGAGTAGCATTGCTAGAGGACCTTATCACTTAGCGCACCGCACCGCAGACATATAACATCCGACGCTTAGATTTTTACATCGCTGGATAGGAGCAACCTTTTTTCCCCAAGATGATGAAAGTAAGATCGAATAGTCGACTTGCAAACATGTATGCATCAAGTCCAAGAAAAAGAAAGTGCCTCCCGTCCACCTCTTGGTAAACCATTGGATGACTGTCCCCACTTACAAAGTAGGAAGAGTAGGCGTCTGTTCACTCATCACTCGCATTGCCACAAGCTTGAAATTGTTAGAGGGAGCCACTTTTGAGTACATTGAGCATCATAGAGAATTTTATGACTATTACACTTTTGTCCAAGGCCACTTGCTGAAAAAGGTGAAGGGTGTTTTGTATGCAAAATATGGAAATGCCTTGATCCGGTTACCTAACCCGGAGCTGGCTTTGTATAGTGTGCAAGAATATCATGTTGAGTTGCAGGCAGAACCGGTGAATGAGAGAGCACCCCGAAGAGTCCGCTCGGAGAGGGTGACAGGAAATCATGAACTCGTTTGGCGTGGTGCCGAAACCGGCCTAGAGGAACCAGCACATGCAAGTTTCAATGAGTGGGATGTACCCCATCACCACTCACTAAACTCATGGGTGTACCCACCACAACACCAACCATCACAACCATTCTACGGTTTCTACCCACCATACACCACCCCAGGACCATCAGAGCTAGGACCATCAGAAGCAGGACCCTCATAGCCACCAAGATACTCTTGTGACCCCTTCGATACAACCAATGAAGAAGAAGAACCACACCATGGCTTCGAGCCACGTCGCCACTCCGATGCCACTGGGTTTATTTTTACCCAGCAGCATTATGATGAACAAGTAGCATTCCAGCACAACACCATAGCCACTCTGAGTCATCATGATCAGAGGTGGAATGACCAGCACCAAGTGGAACCTCAACACCTCCCGAGACACTAGGCACCATTCAAGAGAACCAGGGAGAAGCCGCCTCCATGCTTTGCATAGCTTGGTGGACATGTTGAGCATCCATTATCCACCACCACCGCCGCAAGACTAGCTTGGGGAGGACCCCCATTATCAAGATAAGTATTTCTTTTCTTTTATTTCAGTTTGTTTGTTTTTCAGTTTGTTTTATGCATCTAAAAAAATCGAAAACCCAGAAAAACCCAATAAAAATTTGCTTGTCAATTTCAAGAGTTTGTTTAGTTTGCTTTCTTTAAGTGTGATTATTTAAAATTCAAGTTTGCCCTAAGATGAAAACCAAATAAAAAGATTGTGTAAATTTGCTTTCAATTCAGTTTGCTATAAATAAAAATTGTGTAGACTTGAGGACTGCATGATGGAAATGATGAATAGTTGCTCTGCCTAATTCTTTGCAAGTACCTAGCTTTAAATTTGAGTTCTCCCAAGATTTGGATACACTGTTTGACAACTGGATTTACTCTACACCTTAAACCTGTGGGAGCATATGCTTAAACTAAGTCTAGGTAGTTGACGGACATGATATGATGATGCGTCCGAGCTGTTCATTGTTCATTATGTTCCAAAGTGCCACTAAATTCTGGAGATTTGTTTGTGAAAATTATAAATGTTTCATGATGAGTTCCTTAGATGACAGAGAGCTAAAATTCCTACCACACCAATACTTGATCATTAGAATAGGAAGCCTCCTCATTTGTTAGGGCTCGTCTTTGTCGGTTGTGTTGTATCCTTATGAACTCATCATACAACTAAATCCTAGTTTCACACACTCACATTCACCCTTGCTACTTCTACCACGGAAGTACGCACCACATAAAGCCTATTTTCATTCATTGAAATTGTTCTACTCTTACACCGAGAGTGAACACCAAAAATATCCCCCCTTCATTTTGCTAGCCATTTATCCAAGATCAATGCTCCAAGTATCATTTGTCATTCCCGATGTAAAGTTGTCATATGAAGAAGTATTCCATTCCTTTTTGGGCTGCAAGAAGTTAAAAAAGAGATTTATGAGCCCAGTCTTTATCAAGTTTTCTAAGTTCAAGTTTTCCAAGTTCAAGTTTTCAAGTTCAAGTTCCAAGAAGTTCAAGTGTTGAAGTAGTGCCAAGTTTCTTCCAAATAAAGGAGCATTGATAGTTCTTTTTGTGCACCCCTTCTCCTCCCACAAATATTTCTTTCTATTTACATCATCCACATATAAAACCACACATGCACACACCGATTGGTTGTATGTTGAGTTCCTTCGGATCCGTGGTTCGATTAGGCCAATGCATTAGTTCTTCACACCTATGAGCTCCACATAAGCTTTTATTAGAGTAGGGTGAGAGAAAGGGAGTGAAGGCTCATCTATAAATGCCTTGAACCACAAATACCACATATTCTGAGAGTAAGAGAGAAGGCATACTTCCTTTCAATGCCTTAGAGAGGATCCAAAAATACCAAATATTGAGAGACTTGAAAGGGTCATACTCGCGGGAGGGTTAGGTGGTAGATTTCATGTGAGCATGGTGCTTAGATGCTGTTTACCTGCAAATGCACCCTATTGGCCGGGTCGTGTGGTAGATCGTGGAAGTGACAGTTCCGTTGAGTCCTTTGTATTCCATCCCCCGTTGGTAGGTCTAGTAGAACCAAAGTTCCGTAGTAAGTCCTGCTATGTCTTGGCTTGTTATAGAAATGATCCTTATACATAGATGAAGAGTCTTTTGTGCTATATATGATAGTGTAGCGTTAGAGTAGATGAATGACTTAGTAGATTAGAACCTACATAGGATTTCTATTTCTTGTGCTAATCGAGATGTCAACCTACCTTTTGTGAGTAGTCTATATCTAATCTCTGTGATTTATACCACGAGCTTATTACTTTATATTTCCTTATTTATCATGGTTTACCCCTCTCGCAAAGTATGTGACAAGGCAATCAATAACTCATAAGTAGTCGTGTTTAGCAAGTTTATCTCATTGTTTAAGTCCTTAGTTCTTTCCTTGAGCTAAATATAAATTACGATACCGGAATACTTCCGGTAAAATGCTACGATGGTGTATTATCTCGTTCGCTTGCGGATCCCATATTTTTCTTGACTAGAGGAGCAGTTTCTATACCAACACTTCTAGCGCCATGCTAGGGATGACAACTTAGCATGAGTGGTGTTAGAGGTGTCAACACTCATCCCACTTCTCCTTGAAGGTGGGCACTAGACAGTTCCGGCCTTGTCCTGGGGCAGGCACGAAATTGTAGGAGCCATATTCGGCACGAATGTTTGGTTGTCCCCCAACACAGCCGACTTTAGAATGGAAGTGAGTGTCGTGCAATTTAACAAAGTTGGCAGCGCTAAGCTCCCGGCCCATCATCTTCATGGCCATAGCATATATACTGAGCCGCGCGATCGCATTCGGGGTTAAATGATGGATCTGCAGGCGATACCGCTCCAGAACAGATCCGAAAAACGGAACCAACGGGAACCTCAGTCCCGCTGTAAAGAAGTCCTGGAAGACGACCACCTCATATGGTTCCGGGTTCGGGGTGGTTTCGTCCCCCGGAGCACGGCTCCTTTCATGCTCGAATGCGCTGAGAAGCCCGCTACACTGAAAGTAGTCGAGCCGGGCTTCATCAACCTTTGAGCGGCAGATGATGCCGGTGTGTCCTTCAATCTTGACCCGGCGAATCTTCCGGGCAGGGCCTGATTCGGCGCTTCCCCCCCTTCTGTCGCCGTAGCCACCAAGCTCCCCTCCGCACCTTCGTCTGCGGCCGAATTGGCATATTCCTCATATTCCATCCCAGCACTTCCTTGGCCGCTCGCAGTTTCGCCAGCGGCTGGAGCCAGGACAGGTGCAACTCTGGCAGGGGCTAAAGACCGAATGGGATCCACAAATTCGGGGGCCCCGAGATTGGCTTCAGAAGTATGTGCCATGATTTCTGATACGGTCTGGATGGGTTTGGAGGCCGATTCGGAAGAAGAAGTGGAAACCATAGAATCGCCAGAAGATGAAGACCCAGATCCGCTGGCTGTTCCCGTTGAATTCCCAGATGAGGAGCTCTCGGACATATTAGGCTCTCATGACAAAGGGGGATCCGAGCTTCCGAGCTAAAAAGAAAATGGAACTGCGCTCAAAACGTCGAAAGCGATCAAACCCCCCACCCCTAAACCGTGATCCCCATTCCCGAAAGCTTAACAAACACAAAATAAAATGGAAGTGTAAAAATTAGAGCCTTACCAAATGGGATGGATGTATCCCAGATGCGGAGATCGGAAGAGGATCCACGGATGCGTCAACGACAGGCGAGGAGAGGCTAAGCGCTCGCCTCCTCTCACGCCTCTGCCTTTTATAGGAAGGGTGCGGCCGTGGGAGAGCGGACGCGTCGCTTCACACGAATCGAGGCAAAAAAAAACCCAGTGACTGTCTCCTCATCCTAGGGGGCCGCGCTGGCATATTCAGCGCGGCGTGATAAGACCGGCCCCGCCCGGAAGTGACAAGCCTTTCCGGACATCACTGGAGGGCTACTGTTGGGGGCAGGGGTGAAATCAGCCACCCCGTCCCCCGTATTAACGCGTGCCTCTTGTGTTTTCTGGTTGCAGGCAAGGCCGATAGCGCGGGCTCGGTGCGCATTCGGCACCAGCGCCCAGTGCCTGCCGGGAGTCGCCGATAGCACGGGCACGGCGCGCATCCGGTGCCACCACCCAGTGCCTGCCGGGAGTCGCCGATAGCACGGGCTCGGCACACATCCGGCGCCATCACCCAGCGCCGGCCAGGAGTCGCCGATAGCGCGGGCTCGGCGCGCATCCGGCGCCATCACCCAGCGCCTGCCAGGAGTCGCCGATAGCGCGGGCTCGGCGCGCATCCGGCACCAACACCCTGCTCCCGGCCGGGAGTCACCGATAGCGCGGGCTAGGCGCGCATCCGGCGCCAGCACCCAGCGCCTACCAGAAGTCGCCGATAGCGCAGGCTCGGTGCGCATTCGACACCGACACCCAGCGCCGCCGGGACTCGCCGATAGCGTGGGCTGGGTCACGGATTCAGTTTTGTGACCAGGAGCGCATCCGGTAGCTTACTTGGAGGCTGACCTGGATGAGCATCGGTCGGTGGTTGGCCGACAAAGGTTGGCCCCTTGGGTCGTTTACTTGTTTGCCCTTGGTCGGCTCTTCGCGTACGTTGAAGGTAGAATTGTTAGGGGCATTTCGGTCAAGTACGCAACACGATTTCCTATAAATACACCCCTGATGGGACTTTGTAAAGGACTTCTGGGCTCCGTGCGTTTTAGACGGAGGACAAGGAATATAAGGTTCGTGTTGTTTGTTCCGTTCTACTATTTCATATTTCCTGTTTCGGCCCTTTAGGGGGTACGACCTTAAAGGGCAGAAACTACACACATCATCATGATTTTGATCTTCACTTTGAGAGCCTTGGGTTTTATCAAATTCAACATCATGAACCTCTTCAACTAGCCCACAAGCCAAGTTCCATACTCTATAAGCCTTGCTAGAAGTAGAGTTGCCAAGTAGAAATCCCTCATCACACCTCTTGTCAAACTTGCCAAGTCTTTGTCCCTTCTTGAGAATGTAGCACTTGCAACCAAAGACCCAGAAATAGGCAATGTTGGGTTTTCTTCCATTCAAGATTTCATATGGAGTCTTCTCTAACTTCCCATAGAAATAGAGGCGGTTGCTATAGTAGCAAGCTGTGTTGATGGCATCACTCCAAAACTTTTCACTCACATTGTACTCACATAGCATAGTTCTTGCCATCTCAATCAAGGTCCTATCCTTCCTCTCAACTACACCATTGGATTGGGGAGTGTAGGTTGGTGAGAATTGATGCACAATTCCAAGCTCATCACACAACTCTTCAACTCTTTTGTTCTTGAATTCACTCTCATTGTCACTTCTAATCTTCTTGATGGTAGTGTCAAACTCATTTTGCACCCTCTTGACAAAAGACTTGAATAGATCATAGACTTCACTCTTGTCATAGAGAAAGAACACCCAAGTGTATCTAGTGTAGTCATCCACAATCACAAAGCCATACTTGTTGCCCGCAATTGATGTGTAGTGAGTTGGGCCAAACAAGTCTATGTGCAACAACTCAAATGCTCTTGAAGTAGACATTTCATTCTTCTTGGGATGTGAGTTCCCATGTTGCTTGCTGGCTTGACATGTACTACAAGGTCTATCCTTCTCAAATGTGACATCATGCAAGCCTCTCACTAGATCATGCTTCACCAACTTGTTCAATTGCTTCATGCCAACATGTCCAAGGTGCCTATGCCATAGCCACCCTTTGCTTGACTTGCCAATTAAACAAGATGAAAGTTGAGCTTCACTAGCATTGAAATCAACCAAGTACAAACTTCCATGCCTAAACCCCTTGAAGATGATATTTGCTTGATCCTTGCTCACCACATCAACATGCTTGTCATCAAATATGCACTTGTAGCCAAGGTCACACAATTGTGCCACCAACAAAAGATTGAAGTTCAAAGTATCAACTAGCAACACATTGGAGAGATCCTTGTCATTGGAAATTGCAACCTTTCCTAGCCCCATGACATCACCCTTACTGTTGTCACCAAATGTGATGGAGTTGAATCCACCATTGTCATTCTTGTCAAGTGATTTGAACATACTATCTTCACCGGTCATATGATTTGATGCACCACTATCAAGCACCCAATGCCTCCCTCCGGCTTTGTAATTAACCTACAAGAAGACATCAAGCTTTAGGTACCCACTTTTGCTTGGGTCCTTGAAGGTTAGTTACTAGATTCTTTGGCACCCAAATAGCTTTCTTCTTTGAGCTCATCCATGGTGTACCAATGAATCTAGCACTCACACCACACTCACACTTAACAAGCATGTAAGAAGCATTCAACTTGTAAGAGGAGGCACTAGTGTTCTTGTTCTTGCATGTATGCTCTAAATGACCAACTTGCTTGCAACTAGTGCAATAGCTACCATTCCTCTTCACAAAACTAGTCTTGTGAGGAGAAAAGACGGCCTTGCCTTTCTTGGGGGTATAGCCCAATCCCTCTTTGTAGAGAGAAGCTCTTTGGCTACCCAAGCACATAAGCAAGCGGTCCTCACCACCATAAGCCTTAGCCAAGGTGTGATTGAGCTCCTTGACCTTCTCCTTAAGAGACTCATTCTCAACTACTAGTGAAGAAGCACATGAATGATCATCACTACTAGAAGGAGTAGAAACATGAGAGCAAGAAGGGTCAAGTGATGTAACAACAACTGAATCATCAAGTGAATCACATGATGTGGACACACCTTTCTTTTCTATGTTCACCACTTGTGATTGCTCTTTCTCTTGCTTCTCAACTAGAGAAGAATGAGCTTTTTCAAGCTTGGAGTGAGAATCCTCTAGCTTCTTATGGTCTACCTTTAGACTCTCATAAGAAGCCCTCAACTCCATAAGTTCTTGCTCAAGATTTTGTTTATCCTTGCGCAAGCCCCTACATTCTTTCCTAGAGTCATTGAAAGCACCCTTGCAATCCTCAAGCATGGCAAAGAGTTCTTCTTTTGTGGTCTCATCATCATCATCACTCTCATCATCACTATCAGGTGGAGGTTTTACCTTAGTGGCCTTGGCCATGAAGCAAGACGATGGAGCACCAAATAGAGAAAGCTTCTCTTGAATGGCAATGCTTGCGTGCCCCTTCTTCTTCTTCTTGGAATCATCATCATCATCACTTGAGGAAGATGAATCACTCTCCCAAGTTGCCACATGAGATTCACCCTTCTTCTTCTTGTGGGAGGAGTCTTTCTCCTCCTTCTTCTTCTCTTGCTTCTTCCTCTCCTTTCTCATGGCATCTTCATCATCACTTGCATAGGGACACTTCGCAATGAGATGATCCTTGCCATTGCACCGGGAGCACTTCATGGGACGGTCACTAGACTTGGATGAGCTTCTCTTGCCCTTGGACCGGTACCCCTTCTTCATGAGCTTCCCCATCTTCTTCACAAGGAGTGCCATTTGCTCATTCATTCCTTCTTCTTGTTCACTTGAGCTAGAGCATGGCTCATCTTCACTTGAAGACTCTTCCTTCTTCTTCTTGCCCTTGCTCTTGGATGATGTGGCCTTGAATGCCACATTCTTCTTGTCATTATCCTTCTTCTCACTTTCCTTCTTCTTCTTCACCAACTCTTCCTTCTCATGATCTTCTCTAAACTCATCATCGGCCATGACTTCTTGAAGGACTTGGTTGGGTGTTGGCTTCTCCCTCATGGTTGTCTTCACCATGACGGTCTTCAACATGTCAAATCTCTTGGGTAGGCACCTTATGAACTTGGAGGAGAATTTTGTATCTTTGATCTCTTCACCAAGTCCCTTAAGCTCATTGACAATGACTTGGAGCCTATGGAACATCTCTGGCACACTTTCATCCTCCTTCATTGAGAAGCTAGCAAATTTCTCTTGCAACATGTAAGCTCTTGCGGTCTTCACACTTTCAGTGCCCTCATAAGCTTCTTCTAGCTTCTTCCATATGTCATGCGCCACCTCAAGATTTTTGATGAGCTCAAAAGCTTTATCATCAAGTGCCTCATGGAAAGCACTCACGGCAACATCATTTGCTTGTTGCTTCTTCTCTTCGGCCGGTGTTGGCATGGCACCCTCAACAAGCTCAAACTTTGTTTCTACCACTTTCCACACCTCAAGGTTGATTGACTTAAGATGACTCTTCATCTTGAGCTTCCATTTGGCATAGTCATCACCACGAAATGATGGTGCCTTCTTGGTGTTGTTGATATGCAAAACCAATGCCATTGCTTCACTGTAGGATGTTAATCCAACTCAAACAAACGGTGCCCGGCTCTGATACCACGTGAAAGGTCACAATGGCTAGAGGGGGTGAATAGCCTAATAAAATTTCTAGCAAGAACACTAGACAACCAATTAGCAAGCTAGGCGGCAAATGTGCAAAGCTAAAGCTTCGACTACTCTATGCAAGCCGTACTAAACAATGCAAGGCTACTCAAACCAATGCACAATCAACCACGGTGATCAAGCTACACAATGTCGGTTCACCGAAACCGTACAAGCAATTCTACCCATGGGATTTAAACTACACAATGAGTGGTTCCCGACCGACCACAACAAGCAATTCTAACCCACGCGGTTTTAGTCTACACAAGTAGAGGTACGCGGCCAACCTCACAAGCAATTCTATTTTACGGAATGTAAAGAGAGGATGGAAGGTTATACCGCTGCGAAGAGTAGAAGATGTCCAATCACCTAGAGATGCTCAAGCACAATCACAATGGAGGTTGAAGCCTCGGAAATCATAAATCAACACAATGATTTTTTACCGAGGTTCAATGCTTCCCAGCAAGCTAGTCCTCATTGTGGCGATGCACTTTCTTGGTGAGTTGCCCGCTCAATTGGCTCGGTGCCAAAGACCCCAATGGGGAGCCGCAATCTCCACACAAGACAAGGATCCACAAGCCACGAGCAATCCACTGGAGTATCCTTTCGCGAACTCCCGCAGGGAAGGATCAAGAACCCCTCACAAGAACCCGGTGTGGCCTCGAACAATCACCAAGTCGAGCTCAACCACCACCCACCACTCCAAACCGTCTACGGTGACTGGAATCACCGAAGAGTAACAAGAATCCGCAGCCCACTCGAAGAACAAGTGTCTCTAGATGCAACTCTCAATGCAAATCACTTGCTCTCACTCAAAACTCTCAAGATTAGCAAAGGAATCAAAGAGATGAGTGGGGGAGGAGCTCTCTTGCTCAAAGTATGCTCAAGTATGAAGAAATGGCGAAGAGAGCTCCCCAAGGCCGGTCAAACAAGTATTTATAGACCCCTCCACGAAATAGAGCCGTTGCTCAACTCGGGGGCCAAAAATACCTGCGCCGGACGCGTCCTTCGCGGACCGCCGGACGCGTCCGGCGCCCTTCACTGCGCCGCGAGCCGACCGTTGCCCTGTCCTTCATTTGAATGATCAACGCCGCTGGACGCCGAGCCCCTCCAACACCGCGTCCGCAACCGAAGCAGCAGTCGCGTCCGGCGTAGTCAAGCAGGAGGAGCCGAGCCGCGACCCACGACCGCCGGACGCTCGGCCACGCGCGACTGGCGCGCGTCCGACGCCGCGCTTGCCCTGCGTCTACGTAGGTCGCGCCCAGAAGGAGTTGCTGGAGTGTGTCCTTCGCGATCTCCAGCGTCCGACACCTGCCCCTTGGTGCGTCCGGCGCCAGCCACCGCAGGCCTAGCCACGCGCGCGCCCAAGCTCAAAGCCGCTGGACTCGGCCCAGCGTCCGGTGCCCAAGCCACCACGTCCGGCGCTGCGTCCTCCATTATTTCATACGCCAAAGTTGCTCCAGAATGATCCAAACCAAATCTCTTGCCTTGTGCACTAACTCCACCAAGCGTAGATCCAATCTCAAGCCTCGTAGTTAGAATTTCACACATGAAATGTCGCGCAAGAGTTAGCACTCCAGTTAGCCTCTCATGCATCATGCAAAGTCGAAACGAGAGGCACTTAGGACCGCGAATGAACCGAGGAAACCCCCCTTGATAGTCGGTTATTGACCCTAAATGTGATCACACTCGCAAAGTATCTCGATCACTAAACCGGAAAGCCCTATCAAGTATACCTTCGCCTTGATCTCCACGGGCGTTTCCATCCATCACCGGAGCTCGATCACTTCACATGTCCACCATGTTCATCACCGTGATCGTCATGCTCCATCATCCACCGTCGCGTTGCTATGTGTCTAACCACACTTAGAGCAAAGCATTAGCAATGTTTGAGTGTCATTGATTACCAAAACCAAACCGGAGCTTTCAGGTTGCCCAGAGAAGCGAGGCGTTGTGCTGCGCGCGGAGGCACTGCATGTGCGAGAACAAGGGGGTGCTTATTGACGTTTCTTAGCGCAATCACCAAAGATAGATAAAGAGTCTATCCCCGGCAACGGCGCCAGAAAGCTTGTTGGTATTTCTTAATGTATGCAGAGAATCCGCAAGCGTATGGAAGTACCGTTGTAGCCTTCACCCGAAAGTATTCAGGGTATCGTAATTTTCACAGGGAACGGAGGTATTTCTCCTAGCTAATTCGTCCAAGGAACAACCCAAAGGTAGAGATAGAAAGGTGGGTAGAGATGGATTCCTATAGCTTTAGGGTCCTAAGCATAGCGATACAATACTTCCACTTGGTCACTTCGGACACCAGATCGCACCTGGTCTGCCAGGTGATGCCGGCCTGTAGCTCTACACCACACCCGGACGTGGGGGATTACAATGGACGGACAGGGCTGTCACCACCTGCCGCCTACCACCTCAACCGTGGAGTGCGAGGCAAACGAAGGCAGCCTCTAGCCTAGACACCACGTCTATGCTAGCGACTACTACTCTAGCGTCGTACAGGGGATCCCGTCTCTATCAGGGGCCCTCTACAAGAGCATCCGCCACAAGGACGGACGATGAACCCGTGAACTAGCATGGTAAAGCTCAACTAAACAAAAGACACAAAAGACTATAAGAAACACGTGTAGGGTCGAGATGGACTAGAGGGGGGTGAATAGTCCTTACTAAAAACTTACGCACCGGCTAACCGAAACAAGTGCAGAAATAAAACTATCGGTCTAGCCAAGACTAACCCCCACTAACTACAACTCTAGTAGCACCTTGTAAAAGATCCTAAACAAGAAGCAAGGTGCTAAACTAGCTAGTGCTCACGTAAATAATTCTAGCTTGCAAGGTCACACAAACCTAAGCAACTAGCACTTTGCCACACCGGGGAGCACCTACCCAATTCTAATGAGCAAGAGCACAAAGCCAAACCCAAGCTCACTAGATGCTCAAGGACAAGGCTACACAAGCTGAACCCAAGAGCGTAATTCACTTAACTACACAAGCTAAGCAAAATACTAAAACTACTTCTAGCTACACAAGCAAGAAGGTGCTCAACTAGCTACACAAGCAAACTAGCACAAGAGCCACTACTCAAGCTAAGCAAAAAGTAACAAATGTAAATGCAAGCTTGAGCTAGAGGGGATGCAAACCACCGCGAAGAGTGGAGACACGAAGTCGCGGCGGTGGCGAATCACCGGGCGTAGAGACCAACCACCTGCACACAATCACAAGGGAGGTCGAATCCTCACACACAAGCACAAGGAGGTCAAAGCCTCGGCAATCGAAATCGACACACGATTTTTCCCCGGTTCACTTGGTCACCACCAAGCTATGTCCAAGCCAGTGGCGATACACCGACTTGGTGATGAGAAGGCCGCTCAAGTTGGCTCACTGCCAACAACCCCTCCGGGGAGCCCCAACTCCAATCAACACAAGACCGGGATCCTCCAAGCCACGCTCAACTAGAGTAGCCAATTTGCGCTCCGCGGGGAAGGCTCAAGAACCCCTCACAAATCCTCCTTCAGAGCACCGCACAATCTCCACGCGGTGCTTCAATGAAGTCTCCAGCCCGCCGCGAACGCCAACTTCTCCAACAATTTGCATCCGGCGCAATAGAAAATAGGCCTCCAATTTTCCAGAAAACGCCGAATCCCGCCTCGCAAGCTCGGCAGGAGGGAGAGAGGGACCCAAACCCAACTCAACCCTGCAAACCAACGCGCGATCAACGCCACCTTTGTAAATGTGCCAACACCACCAAGTGTACATCACCATGTGCATGTGTGTTAGCATTTTCATAAAGGATTTTCTCTTGTTCTCACAATGCCACTCGATCCTAGCATGTCGCAATGTCAGATCACTCAAGTGGCACTAGATGACCGAGATGCAAACAAGTTTGCCCCTCTTGATAGTACGGCTATCAATCCTAAATCCGGTCATCAACTTCTCTACACACCTCATGACCGGTGAAATGAAATGCCCTATAGCATACCTTTGCCTTGCGCATTTCCACTTCCACCGTCTTCCACCGGAGTACCAATGCAACACATGCACCGACACGATCTCAAGATGATATGATCCACTTCATATCGTCATGCAACCCTCAACCCTCTCGGTTCATCGATCTTGATCTCACTTGCTCTTCACCGCCTCATGGTCCATCGGAACCAAGTCTTGCCCGAGCTTCACCATCTCATGGTCCGTCGCTCCACTGCCTCGACTTGTCCTTCACACACCCTCCGGTCTCGAGCCAAGCCTCATCTCGATCTTCACCATTGGTCACATGACTCCATGTCATGTCACGTATGCAATGAAGCTCCTTCATCTCACATTCACCCGTGGACTAAACCCCGTGTATTCTCATGATCACCCAATTAGTCCACCTAAGTTGTCACTCAATTATCAAAACCAAACAAGGGACCTTTCAATCTCCCCCTTTTTGGTAATTGATGACAACTCTACAAAGATATGGAAATAAAATTCATAAAGGACTTTATGTCACTTATCCGAGCTCAATGTTGTGATTTGGATAAGTATCACAAAGTCAACTTGGTAGTGATAGCTCCCCCTACTTGTGTTCTCCAATGGTTTGGTTTCAAGCTTGTACACATGCATAGATATGGAATTCTTGGGAGAGTAATCACTACTAAGTGATGCTAAGGTATATAGGATAAACCTTTGAAGCGTGATACCAATCGGAGTTGCACATTGAAGTTCATCCTTAGCATCATCATGGTTAGCTAGAAATCACTTGAAACAACACTAGAAACCCCGTGAGATCAACATTAGAAGCAAGGTTCTAGTACCACGTGGAAGGGGCACAAGTTTCTAGCTAAACCATCCTATGCATGCTAGTTATCAAATCATCAATCAAAACTATGACTAGCATACACCACACAAGCATTGCATAATGAATTTAAGAACAATGCAAATGCAAGCAAGCACATGAATATGCACATATCAAATGCAATCAATCAAGTTTATGAGCTTGCTCCCCCTACTTGTGTGCTTCTCTTGTCCAAGAACTTTGATCCTCTTCAATGTTGCTCTTCTCGGTCTATGTCCATCTTCTTCGCCCCTTTGTATGCAACTTGCATATCTTTGTACCATTCTCTCCCCTTTGTCATCAAAGACCATAAAAGGGTCCAACACCGCTTGTATGATACTTCATGTAAGACAAACTTCTTGATGCAAAGAATTGGAGCTCGGGGTTGATGGTTGATTCTTGAATCTTCCTTTTGATGGACACACCATATGTTGGAATGACACCACTTGTAATCTTCACATGTAGTTGCATGAGCCCACTTGTCACTATGCATTGGGCACTCCCCTTTGTCATAGCACTAAAGATACCACATGTGTAGGTCACCTTCAAGATCTTTGCCTCTAATACCAATGAAGTGGGGCTCCTCCCCCTATGACAAAGCATGGGTCACACCAAATGACAATCTTGAGCAAATCTTGATTTGATCACTTAAAGTTGAGGATCACTTGTGGAACCACCTTGTATGAATACCACATTCTTGAACTAGATTGTTTTTCATGAGCTTCTTTCTCTTGAACTTGAGCTAACTTGATTTGCAC